>WAAB01022726.1:62038-144729 GCA_013389865.1 Piaya cayana
TCAAGGAGCGGTCTCACCAGTGCCGAGTACAGAGGGAGAATAACCTCCCTGGACCTGCTGGTCACACCATTTCTGATACAAGCCAAGATGCCATTGGCCTTCTTGGCCACCTGGGCACACTGCTGGCTCATGTTCAGTCGGCTGTCAGCCAACACCCCCAGGTCCCTCTCCTTCTGGCAGCTCTCCAGACAGACTTCTTTTAATGCATCTTTCCTCTATGCAAGCTGGGTGTCTAAGTCTCCCAGACAGCAAGCATTAGTTGTTCACTTAAAACTGCTGTTTAGCTGGACTGCATTTCACATATGTTCTTTGCAGACACTATTTTCAGATCACATGGAACCAGGGTACATATTATGCCATCTTTAGAAATTTGAAAATATTTGTCATCTGAATTTTGACCATATTTTCAGGTCATAAAACAAGGGGGGAAAACAGTCAATTTATGTACATTCCTGGATCTTTCTACTAGAAAGTGCCCTGTTCTGCACTTAGCAGGTACACCAACACCACTGAAATCTACATCTCCTCACAACTGCCTAAGCAACCCTGCCCTAGAGGCTTCACGTGTTGTACTGCAGTTGACTAACATACGCTGTCTTATTTTGAAGAAGCTCCCTGCAGCACTGCAATTGCTTCTGGTTGCATTATATTCCAGTTAAAATTCCTGAACCAGAATTTCTCTAACTGTTGGAGTTACTGTCGTAACTGAGGGGAAAAAGTAAAACCAACAGGAACCATGCCTATAAAGAAGATATAGCTAGTCCTGGTATTAAAGATTTCTGTTATCTAGTTTCCTCTTGAGCTCTTTTATGCTGAAGATCAAATATTCATGTGGGCAACATTTTTTTTTCCTGCATATGTTTTCTTATTTTTTGACAACTTTATTAGAGCACTGAAATTTCTCAGCAGTAAGACAATCCCTGTTTCTTTGGTCCCTTTATTCCCTTCCTGCTCTCATCAACATGTATGTAGCCAAAATGTTTCTCTTGCCTTAAATAAATAGGCATGAAGGCACAGAAAAAGGGAAATTAAGTAGTATGTAGGGCCTTCATTGAGCTGTCCACACTGTCAGATAGAAAAACCTTGAAGCAGACAAAAAGACAGGACAACTTGAAGGAACTTTACTTTCCTGAATGTCCTTTCCTCTCTAAGGTTTTCTTTCTTTTTCTTTTCTTCATCCTTTCACAAATATTTCTTTGATCTTCCTTTGAGTGCATCCTCCATTTAGTCATAGTAATTAAAATTGTTTATTGATAAGAATTAAGCCTAATCCCTATTCTTTTGAGATGAAACATTTCTTCTATGAGAGAATCCTTTTCATTTTCAGTTGAATATCAAACTGTGTGGGTTTTCCTTTTGATTTTTTGTGTCAAGTAAGGTGTGTAAGCATTTTGTTAAACAAACACTAAGGAAAAGAAGTAAAACAACTCAAAAATCAATCCTAAAGTGACTCAGCGGAATGATAAGCTACATAGAATTTATTCCAGCAGAAAAATACCGGGAGTTTGGGAAGAAAACTAGTTCAACATTTGGAAGATAAAGCGTAAAATGAGTTAAACACCAAAGTTTAATCGCATTATTGTTGTTATTCATAATATCATGATTAAGACATTATTACACAACTGTTAGCAGATGGTACGGTTATAAGGTTCATATCCTTCTTCTGCCAGCTTTAAGTTATTTCCAATTTTGCTCTATTATCTTAACAAATATATTAATATTGTTGGTTTTAAATAGAAAAGATTATACTTCATATATTACCAAAGCATACTAATTCTTAAGGGGTTTTAATACAACTTAGCACAGACAAAAGCATTGAGGCTATTTCTTTCCACTAAGGAACAAAACTTATTCTGTTGCTGTTACCTCATTTGTTTATAAACAGCCTTAGTCTAATAAAAACTGAGGAAGCCTGTTTCATAAGTGTTTTAAAACAAGGTTCAGGTGTCAGTAATTTCTTATTTTAGATAATATACATACAGCAACACATATGTATGGATTAATAGCATATAGATTCAATGTGGTTTTAACATCTTATTCATATTTCTTTAGCATGTGCCAAATAAATTCTGCTGGGTAATTTCCATATGTTTGGGAAGTAATCTCCAAGAAATTAGAAGAAAATTAGACTGAAACAGGAGAGATATCCGCTCTTCCCAGCCTAAGTCTTATAATGAGAAAAACTTTTTTTTTCCTGATGCTTGAATCAGGTCTTCTGTTTTTATTAACCTTATCCACCCAGCTTCCACTACACCTGCAAATATTGTTATCTCCATCTGCTGTGTAATGTCACCCAGCTATTTTCCTACGGATCTGGGGGCATGGGGTGGTAACATCTTTTTTAATCTTGCTGATTCTCTCAATGATTTTGGTGTTAAAGACTTCATGGAGTTGAAAGCTACCACCTAAAGATAAAATACTTTATTTTCATCACTAGATACACTACCTTTTGTTAATGTGGTGCTATGGGTACTTCCTTACCATGTGAGCCAATCTTGGTAGAGAAAATCACTCTTTCTGGAATGGTAAAGCATAGCTCTCAGTCACCCACTACTCCTTTTCACTAAAACAGAAACAATTCCAACACTAGGAAAATAAAGTAGCAGAAGTATGCTAGAAAAGATCTGCAAGTTTCAACGTAGTCTCTAGCCTCACTAGGGGCTTCACTGCAGGTCACTGTCTTATTTGCACAACCCTCATTTGGTTCTGTAGCTCTACTGCTAGGAGAAACTTCCAACAAGTGCCTGTAATGCATGTTCTTTTCTCTCAGCTTCTGGTATAAATCCTATTAGGACAGCTTGATGCCTCTGGCAACAGGCATAGCGGCTAAGTTCCACTGGGAAGCTGGAAATCATCCAAATCCATCATCCATCATTGAAACATGTCACGAGTGGATCCCTCCAGTATGAAAATATATATTTTTTATAATAACAGCTTCTCTAATATTGGCCAGGCTTTGTAGCCCACAGATTTCAGAACAAAGACACTCAATCTCAGTTGTCATACTTGCATCAGTTCATGTAGAATATCTTTGCTATGCATTCTAGCTAAGACTCCTGTGACATATTGGTGACCTTAAACTGGTAAAATGTGAGCATTGACACCCTCCTTGACAAAGAATTTCCAGCCTTTATTTCCTTCCTGTCATATAGTCAAGGAAATAAAAGAATTTTTGAAAGGAAAGACAAAAAAATATAAAAAGTCTTTTTATATCTCAGAACATTAATACAGTGTGGCTTTTCACAACCACCTGTGTGCTTGCACCCTGATGACCTCTGAGTCATTAAAATTTAAGAAGCTTATTCACAAGGCAGCGTCCCTTACTTCCCATGTTGCAACTGTGAACTCCTTCACAATATAGGTGTTTATAAAGGAGAAATGCATACCTGATAGAGATAATAATGAGCTGTACTACCATAGACCCACTTTTTATCCATTATTTGGCACATCCACAAGAAGACTAAACATTTAAATCTATTGAGTACCCATAACGGGTATGAAAAGTGTAATTGTAACTTGTCAGTTGCATACCTTACTTCGGAAAATTATCCTCATTATAAAATATTCATTCCTCCATTTAGACATAAAGTAATAGAAATAATAACACTTGAAAAATGATCTAGTGGAAGAAGTTCAAAATTTCAAATATGATGCAACATCACGAACAACAAAAACCTACACAAACGTTGCCAATGCATGGCACTAACACCAAGTAAAAATATTTGTGCAATAGGGACTAAAATGTAAGACTAAAGTTAACTACTTGATTTCATAGTTTCCATGCGGACATTTTACACCTGTCATCTTGCTGCCTTGGTTGGCAAACTCACAAGGTGCCCTGAACCACTGTGGCATACTGCTGTGGGAAATATAGCCCCATTGGCAACAAAAACAGTTCAGCATCGTTGAAGAGAAATGAGAACCAAGACATTGTCTGATGGTAGTCTTAAGTTACAATCATGAGAAATAAAAACTATTCATGGAGACAACATCAGAGGCAAGCCAAGCAGGCTGATACGAATAGATGCATTCTACAGTTACGCAGCAGATAAATGATAGGCTTTGTAAATACTGTAAGTGCATTTATGATTTACTAACCCCTTTGCATTAGTTAATTACCATCTCTATTTTCCAAAGTAAACAGCTTTTTCCTAATGAGTCATGATTCAAGTGGAGTAAAAATGTTACTAAAATTAAGCTGACAAAATATCTATTTTTAGACCTACTGCTGTTCTTGATCTGAATTACAAGTCGCATGTACTTTTTTAGCAGGCTTTACTTTTGAAGCCAAAAAGTTCTCCCATGTGAATTCAGTAAGTGTGATGGAAATAACATACCATTTAAAAAATTGTGAACTTTAGATACAAATAGGTAAGTTTCCCTAGTGTTACCTAAATGACAGCAAAAGTGGACATCCTCATGGATTTTTAAGGACTTCAAAAGCAAACACAAAGAGCATTTAGTCACATTGGTGTGGGCCATGCAAACCAAAAAGCACCTTTCCTTACCAGTCCCAGTCCCTGAAAAACCATTCACAGCTTGAAGAATGTAACTTATGCATACTTATGTATCTGTTTTCAGAAAAATAGATCTGTACTTCATGTAGAGACAATTATCTCTCCAGAAAAATGCATATTAGCTGCCAGCACCAAAGCTCCTGAGAGATTACACTGAACTATTTTAAAAAGGATCACTTATTTAAAGTACACACTGCAAGACACTCCGCTCTTCAAATGCAGTACAAAACCACCTCCTGCCTTGTCTTTGCACAAGCAAAGCTCTCAGAGTTCCTCAGTCATATCGGTACCAAAGCCAATGGGAAACATTTCTTCCTAAAATGAAAAATGGGAACCGCCACCATGGTTCTGCCTTTGAAATGACAAAGGGATTTTTCATAAACCCAGAGATAATTAGTATAAATTCAGCTTATCAGTCAAAAATAACAACAGAAAAAGAACGGGTAAAAGGTTTCATCTGTACATCTCATGCACATCAGTTCTTTCCTAGGACAGCATAATTGACTCATGCAAACTCTGTGAAGTCTGACATGCAACAATGAATCCTGATAATTAATGAAGCCTATAATGTTTTCAGCCTGTAATGGGTATGTCACGTATAAAAAAGATATATTTGTAGGTATGCTAAAAGGAGACAAAATATGGGTTAATCTTCCACTTCAAGGCAGTGGTCATACACTGAGGACATAGCCCCTTTACGAATCGTGTAACATGGTTATTGCTGCCTTTGTGTATATGCATAGTAATTTGAAGCCTTAATCACTGTGCTTGGTACACTCATATTATAAAAAACTGAAGAAATTGCAGTTGGTCCCATCCTCAAGGAACTTACACATACAAGACAAAGCAAGTAACTACTTACAGGGAAAAATCAAAAAGATTTCCTCAGAGATCTAAAAAAATGCACTTTGCTAATATTGCTCATAAAAAAGAGAGCCTGCGCTGAAGTTATCAAAAGAACAATCTAGCACATTCTATTTCTTTAATACAAGATAGTAGAAGAAAGAAAATAGTAGTATATAATAAGGTATGCCAGTGTATAAATCTGTATCAAGCTAAAAGATGAATGCATAAGAGGAGCTATAGCCCATACTATCAATTGTACAAAGTCAGATGCCAGATTTCCCTTTCTAGAAGTACAGGAATAAAAAGTAAAGAAAGGCAGAGGGAGTCACAAGAACTGAATTCACTGGAGGCTGGGATAGCCTTGTATCTCCTACTTGACACTGTGACTACAAAAACTCCTCTGGGCAAAATGAATCCATGATCTGATTAAAGCTGTGGGAACTATTTTTTTTTTTATTTGCATGGGCCATAGTTTTACTAAGGTTATTTTGATGGACCAGTGGAAATTCAGGCATGAATACAATAGGACAGGAAATTAAATACAGAAAGTTCTGTGAAGCCAGTATCAATAATTAATGCTCTTTTCCACTGAATTTTCAGACTCTCATACCATGTCTCAGAGAGGCAGTCCAACAAAAAGCATTGTCAATGACTGTAGTTTAGCTGTAGATTTTTTAACACAAAGGAAAACGTAATCTGTATTTAATGCTATTAGGTCTGATATTATATTGTTTGCTGTGTTGGGTATCATGAATTGTACAACACTGCATAGTCACAGAGAACCTTTTTTGTAACAGGAGCATGTGTGAAGTTCTCATAAGCAGCTTAAGTCCATAAAAGTCAATCTTAGGGTCTGAGCAAGAAAGACAAAACCATAATGACTCATAAACAAATATTAAAACTCCTTATGCTTTTAAATATTATTTGTAAGGGAAGGAAGCTGGGGAAGTTTCTGAGGAAGAATTAACTAATCACTGATTAAAAAACATTAAAATTGGCTCACAGCAAACTGTGTTTTCCCTGCAGCATGATACAAGCAATGGTTTCCACGCAAGTCAAATTTTTCAATGACACGAATATTCTGGATACAGATAATTTCATTAGTTATATTTTGAAATTTATTTCTATAAAGCATTCCATGCCCCTTTCAGGTGTCTGGAACATTCTCACTGGGAGGCAGCCCCATATATCCAATAAGACAAGCTAGGTCTCAAAATGTAGATCTGACGATGCAATTAGAAAATCAGATTATTTCTGATACTGAATAATACACTATTTAATTAGCTAACTCATATAGAATGTCACTCTAGAAAAATTCTAATATCAAAGATATTTTACGGGAAAAAATGCAGTAAGATCTCAAAAGCCATTATGCTTTGATTTCAATCAAGATGTTGACTTCCCTCAAGTCTGAAAATGTTAACTAACATAAAAGCTGCTATTCTTCAAAACTGCTACATCTGCCCATTGAAACGAAGCTTTCACTGGCACAAGGGACCCCTCATTGTTTTATTTTGGGGTGGGTTTTTTCATTCCAATAGTGCTGTCTCTTTCCTCTTTCACACTAAGACAGCAGCTTTGCCCTACTTTTACATGCAGGAAGAATACACCTTTGCAATAGTATGTTGTCTCCTTCCAGACCATTATACTTGCTCAGCTCTGTAATTAATGAACCAAAAATGACAATGGATCTGAAATGGCTGTATCAGCTTTTTGTCAGCTTTCCTGAAGTGATCTGGAAAAACAAAGTAAACACCACTCGAGCTCATAATCGTATCAGAGTTTCATGAATGACATCTTGAGGAACTGATTTACAAAAACTACAGGACGACAGAACAGATTTACATGGGGCTTAGAGTTAGATTCAATAATTTTAGTTATATTTCGAACTTACTCCCTGTTCATGCTACTGTGCAGTAGTCAGACACTTTGGACATGAAAAGAAAGCCTACCATGAAAGGTCACTAGTCCAAACACTTACTGACAGCTTTTATAGACAAATCATGAAGAAATAACCAGAACCAAAGATGAGTTACCTAAAACTGAACAACAGAGCATATAATTTGATGTATAAGTTTCAAACGTGTAGGAAAATATTACAAAATCTCTTCAAAAAAAGGAAAATATGGTAACTTTTACTAGCCAGAAATTTTGACGTTATTGCTCTAGCAGGTATGCTGTATTCACTTCTAAGGGCATCACATTTTACGTCATTAATTAGTATCAGTGGCAAATAAGGAATTCCAACTTTGCCTCTAGCCTACTTGTCTCCTGCCAGATTCCACCATTACTGTCAACCTCAGCTAAAAACAGTAACAAAGCGACAGTACGCGCCTTTAATAAAGCAACCTATGCTTACATTCTGGGGTGCTTTAATGCAGCCACCCTTTTCAATACAAAAGTAGTCATAAACTGGAATCCAGTCATCTTTCTTTGTCAAGCACAAATACAGAGAGACCAAAATCTTGAATGATGTCTTTGGGTGGTAGCTTAATATAGATTATTAGACCTGTCACTATTTTTCTGGAGATTAATAAGGGACAGATATTCCCTCATATTGCCATGGGGAATAGCTGAAACATAAAGTTAACAAAAGATGTCTCTGAAAAGACATGAACGTTCCTGCCTGTCTCTAAACATACTCTACATGTCAAACATTTCAAATGCCAGTATTTTTAGATGTTACTAACTCATCACTCCACATACACTCTACCTGTATTCTGCATCTGACATAGTCCTCAGAAGTAAGAGGTCCTCTTTTATCTTAAGGAATTCACATAAGCTTAGAGATGAGTCTGCATTAAATCACTGAATATACATGCAATATAATCTCATGATTTTTCTTATTGGTAAGCATAGTGACTCTATGCCTCTAAAGCAGTCACAAGGGAGCTAACAGTGTCTCATGGTATTACAAAGCAAACTGAACTATGGGTTCCAGGCACAGTATGATCCAAAAAGAATAAATTAATTTCTTTAACACTTAAGTGCAATTAACCAGAAACTGCAGAGTTTCAAAAGGAATTACAGAAAGAAGCATATAAGTGTCATTAAGACTTTCACTTACATTAATAGTAAGAATTTCATACTCCATCTTGGAACATGACTGAATATTCTGCTTAGGTTGTGCAGTGAATCTGGGATGCTAACAATGTTAATTCTGTCTAAAACTGTGGGACCAGATAAGTTGCACTAGTGCTGAATATTCCATAGTGAATCACTTTATTTGGTAGTTGCCTGCAGGAGTTAGAATTACAAGGAAAAAACCCAGCTAGAAATAAAGTTCAGGAAAGAAATATATTCTATTTCTATAAAGCACTCCATGTCCCTTTCAGGTATCCAGAATGTTCTCAGTGGGAAGTAGCCCCGTATATCACAGAATCACCGGGTTGGAAGAGACCCACTGGATCATCGAGTCCAACCACTCCCACAAAACACTAAACCATGTCCCTCAGGATCTCTATATATGAGAAGATCAACATGACTTGGCTGTGCGTGCTTAAGCCTGAGAAATACAACCATATCAAGGGCTGTATACAAAGAAATGCGACCAGCAGGTCAAGGAAGGTGATTCTCCTCATCTACTCTGCTCTTTTAAGATCCCACATGGAGGACTGCATCCAGCTCTGGGGTCTCCAACATAAGAAGGACATGAACCTGCTGGAGTGAGCCCAGAGGAGGGCCACAAATATGATCAGAGGGCTGGAGCACCTCCCATATGAAGACAGGCTGAAAACATTGGGCTTGCTTAGCCTAGAGAAGAGAAGGCTCTGGGAAGAAATTACAGCAGCCTTCTAGTACCTAAAAGGGGCTTACAAGAAAGCTGGAGAGGGATATCATACAAGGTCATGTAGTGATAGGACAAGGGGTAATGTCTATAAACTGAAAGAGGATGGATCCCTAGAAGTGTTCAGGTCCAGGCTGGATGAGGCTTTAAGCAAATCAGTCGAGTGGAAGGTGTCCCTTCATATGGCAGGGGAACTGGAACTAGTTGATCTTTAAGGTCCCTTCTAACCCAAACCATTCTATAACGCTACGATTCTTTGCTTCATCATATGTTTAAATACTTGAGAATGAAATTGGCATTTGTTTTCACTGTAGGCTTCCAAATAAAGAACAAAAGTACTGAAGAATCTGCAGTTAAATTTCCAGATTTAACATACCAGTGGCAACCTCCAAGTAGTACTTATATTCTTGCTTGCTAGCAAAACAAAAAAAAAAAAGAGAAGTCTAAAAAAGTAAACACTTTTAACCCTGTTGGAAGATACTGATAAAAAGACATGATTGTTTTTCTACTATACTTAATGTACTTACTGCATTGAGTTAGTAAACGTACATGAGTTTTGTACATATGTGTGATTCACGTAAATGGTAAATGTAATGCCCCAATATATGGTGGAGTATTAGGATAGGTGAACATGGAAAGCTATGCAGATATGCCAGACAGAAATCTCTCCAACAAAGTATAAGATTTATAAGATTTTGTCTTCAAATGCTGTTAAAAAAAAAAAACAAACCACAAACCAACTAACAACCAAACAAAAAAAACACACTCACTTTGCTTCCTTCTATAAGTTTAGTCTTGGATCTCTGCAGCAATTGCTTAAGAATTTTTCAGTGTATCCCAAAGAAGTAGTTTTTAAGTAAAGGACATTCTTCTCCTCCTAAAAATCTATCTGAAAATGTAGACAATAATTTATATGCATGGTAGGCGGCCAATGTTGGAGTACTGCATAACAAAATCAAGGCAATGAAGGTTAGGGAAAGAAAGGAATACAGCTGAGGAAAGAAATTGTATGTCTTCTTTCTCTAGTGCAACAATAAAATAGTAGTTTCAGTTTGAGAGTTGAAGAAAGATTCATGCAAAAACAGTAAAGTAAGCAACTCGTTATGACACCTGGTAGTGATCTGTATTACAGAATCAACTCTCATAAAGGTGATAGGTCCAAACAATGGCTGTTTGATTGGTATCATTACATGAATCCTCAAGAGCCCTCTGCCACTATTCAGTAGTATGTGGGCACAGAATTAAACTTACCTGTGTTTCCTGCCAAAAAATTAGGTGAAATATTTGGAGATTCATTTCAGGCCACAAGATTAAAGTAAATTGATTTGAAACATTAATATTTTTGCTTTCAGGTATGTTACTAGAAAAGTGTAGTGAGACAGCAAGCATGGACATGAAGTTAAACAGCATATGAGATAAGAAAGGAAAAGATGAAAAAAAACAGAATTACTACAAGGAAAAATAAAATGAGAAGGTTACTAACTTTCATCTTCTGTATAGTATTAGTGCCTTTAAAAAAATATGCAAACTTGTCATATGCCAAAGGAGACTGAAGTGATTCTGAGGTCAAGAGAGGTTGTGTGAGGAGCAACACAGAATGTGTTCACGTGTTCTCAGGCTGTCACAGCCAGCTATGTCAAAGTTCATCTGATATAGACTGAAATTTATGGGCTCATGTGTTTTTTTCTTCCATCAGACCATCACACTTGCAAAAAGGTATTCAAAACCTACAAACAAATGCCAAGACAATAATCTGTAAGATAGGTACAGGGGTTTTTTAATGTAGTTGTACAATATCAATGGGACATCTAAGTGCACAAATTGCATGAAATGCAAAAGTTGCAGAATAGATTTCCATGTGCTTCAGATCATACCCTGACATATTTATGTCATCACAGCAGTTCTTTATTTCACAGTGAAACCAATCTTAAAAAAAATCATTATGCCAAGTAAAAGAAAGCAAGTAAGAGAATTATTTTCCCTATATCTTACTAAAACATTTATGAAGTTATTTATTTTCATGATATATGGATGATTTTGACATGATCAAAATCTAGCCATTCATCCTCCCTTTTCCTTTACATTTAAGACTGTGTATGCAAATGTTTTCCACTTTCTTCAGCTATACCAATTAACACACATCATCTTAGTTAAAATTTATACATTCTCTTGTGAATATCTAGTATTAGCCAGACATGATCATACATCTAAGCCAAAAGAGGCCTTTACTATGAAAGCCTCCAATGATTTTAAGTACATTTGTTAAGCACTCCATCAAAAACTGGGCTTCTCACTTTAAAACCAATCCTACACCTTAACAAGAACTATAAAAAACAATAAAACATTAGTTCCAGAAAACATGATTATGTGTAAGAAATATTGCAAACACACAAGAAATGACAGCTATGAATCCATATAAGCCTAGGCTGAACTACTTTACCCATTAAAGCTAAAGCATTATAACAGGGATTCTTGATTTATTAAACAAACTGGTTTTTCTAATCTGCATTTAGAGAAAGTTCATCACCCATAGTGGCTGTCAACTAGTCTCAATATTTTCTGGAACAATTTTATTCAGATTTTATTTTATAATGTTTATAAAAAATTGTAAGCCTCTTGTGGATGCTTGTGTTTATGTCATAGTTAAAGCAGCTTATACCTCCAGAGAGTCATGGCGTGAAAATTGGTTCTACAGGGAGCCATACTTGAATTTTGGGATCAGGTGAAGAGAGACATGCAGAAGCCTCCTGTGCAACCTAATGAGGTCTAGCACTGCAGCTTTTGCTTTTCCTCACACAAGCACAGTTTCAGCTTATCCAACAGAACTGGTGACATCACAGATCCCGAAACATCACGCAAGCCACAGCTGCCTGAAGAGCTGCAGACCATCTCTCATTAAGCCTACTTGTTTAACAATGAAATAAATAAGAGAGAAGTAGATAGGTAGATGAATAGGAAAAGGAAAGGAGTAATAAAAGCACTATAGCTATAATTAATTCACATTTCTCAAGTAATCTCATCTCTAAAAGAATTCTAATAAAAGAGATGAGCATATTCCATCTCAAGGAAAAAAGGGAAGAAAAGGCTGTTTTCCTAGACTGCCATTTTCTGTCTTTTTTTTATTAACATCATCCAAAGATCTTTACAATTTTAAAACAAGTAAAGTTAATCCTATGTGAAGCTTCATTAACTCTTCTTGCTTGCTCTGTGATTTTTTCATTCCTTGGTAGGGACAGAAAGCATAGCTACAGACTATGCAGTTAATTATAGTGTAGCTGCTGCCTCAGCTGTGCAGTTATGACGGGTGGGAGAAACAGGGGAGACCTGAAGAGGCCCTTTTAAAAACAGCTAAAAGCTACCGGGTTTAGGGCCCCCCTGTGGCAAACCTCAGGATTCTGCTTCATTTTTATGTTCTATTTTGTACATCACTTACACCTTGGAGAATTAGGATCGCTAAGCTATAGAATTCATTTGTTCCACTCTATGCTTTTGTGCTGGTAGCTTCAAAAGCATTATTTCCAGGATCACTGTCAGTATAATGCACATCTATAGTTGCATGGAGAAAAGACTTGGACTTCAATCCAATAGGGCATAAAAATAATATTTTAATACAGCATTTTAGTGTGTGTTATCTGCAGGGAAAAAAAAAGTTCCTACATCTATTAAATTAAAATTTATAGTTCTAATGGGGCTTAGCTGGTTCTTGAATCCTTGCTTTATTAGAAAGAAAAAAAAATCCTTTTCTAAGACTTAAAAGAATACACATCTATAGGTCACATTTAGCTACATTTTTATCAATAGCAATTATGAACTTCTCAAGCAAAGCTCTTAAAATAGATATCTATATAATTCTTAATAAAATTCACATCTATTTTTCCACAGGCCCACACTTCTTAAAAGTTAACACCAATGTAGCCATTTAATCACATGTGTAAATAACGTTATTTACGTGAAATAAAAGCAACACCAAATTCTTCTCCGAAATGTTTTGGTGCAAAGATCTGCATCATCTGTTGCAAATGCTACTGTAAGAGTACATAGTGACCACGTCCCTCCATCATCTTTCTTCTGTTACTTTTCATTAAAAATCATCTAAAAGCAGTGAAAGTTAATATGATAAAGTGTAACAGAAAAATCACATCAAATTGAAGTGTCTTATGTAACAGCAAGTGTTCTGTGTCTCTAGCAGTGGGTTGGAGTAAATTGAAACTCTGAACATTATTATGGGGGTGGAGAGAGAAGGAGATATAAATACTGTTCTTTGTAGCCCGAGAAATTCAATGCAAGGTCAATTTAGTTTATAGTCTGTGTATTAAATGCTTAAACACCACATAATCTATCAGTTCAGAAGAATCAAAGCATAAAATTATTTAAGAAACAGCATAAACTAGTGTATAAAAATTAAGATCACATATTTTGTCATCTTGTGTTTATCAAAATAGTAGACCTATTCCATTACTTACAGCCCAACCCAACAATTTGTGATCATATTTTCTGTTCCTAAAAAATATTCAATTAATGTCCTTTCTACTAATGAGGTTTTGCTGAATACCTAAGAATACAAAGGTACATCCTAAGACATTGCACATTTTAAACAGTCAAAAGCTCACTGGAACTAAGGGTATTTTTCTCATTATCTCCCTCCGGAAATCTGCTTTCCCCCCACCCCCAAAGGTAACAGCAGGCAAATTCCTGGCACAGAAGTTTGTGATGCAAACTCTCCATTCTGCTGCTCTGAAGCAGTGGATTAGACGATAGTAAAACTGAATACTATCAAAATGGTAGAAAAATATGTGGAAAGTAGCAGAGTTTTATACACAGGCTGCATTGTTTAGACTAGAAACAAGAAACTAAATGTGTGATTTTTTTTCCGCAACCATGTGAGATCCCTTCTATTTATTTTTTAGTTTCTGTGGCTCATAAATGTGTTTTTTCTTACTAAATGGATAGCTAGTTCATATATATACACACATACACGCATATATGTATATTCACAGATCATTTCAATTACTGTGGTTGAAACAGATATAAGTCTCTCTCCATATAGTTAGTTACCGGTTTAATCATAAAATCATACGGCAATTCAAGTCAGAAGGGACCTCAAGAGTTCAACCTCCTGATGAAAGCAAGGTAAGCTATAGATCAGACTGGGTTATGCAGGCTTTTATCCACTCAGGTCTTGAAAACCAGCAAGGACAGAGACTGCAGATCCTAATAGAGAATATGGCTTATTAGGTGCATTACATGGCATTTTCTTTCCTGACTGCTTGACTCCTAAGTTGACAGGAGAAAAATTTAAATATCTCCTGTGGGAATAATACATAAACACATAGATGCACACGCATAGCAAAATATCCTTTCATAAATATATTCATGTTTTCTGCCCCATAGTATGTTTTCAAGGAAAAACACTTTTTTTTTTTGGACTGCAGCAACCAAATAAACAGATTATTATTATTCCAGCTCAAGGGCTGAGGTAAAATATTTTTCACTTCCACATCTCAGAAGCTATTTGTATTTTGTTTTTAACAGCTAACCCAATCTCCTTGTACTTGTGACATAGTTCTACGTACACACTGGTAAACATTAACACCTGTTATTCAGCACTTGTGGATTCATCTTATATTTCATGACAGAAATCCAAGCATCTAAGTATAACAAGTGTAATATAAAATACTAAAACTCTTTTATAGAGATTGTAAAGACAAACATTCTAACTTATTAAGAACATCTTTAGGTCAAGTATGTTTGTACTTAAAACAGTACAGTATCTTTAAAATGATTGCTTAAGTTGATG
The DNA here is from genome assembly GCA_013389865.1 of Piaya cayana. Taxonomy (NCBI): domain Eukaryota; kingdom Metazoa; phylum Chordata; class Aves; order Cuculiformes; family Coccyzidae; genus Piaya; species Piaya cayana. The sequence goes on from WAAB01022726.1 coordinate 76,986, forward strand.
TGATGATTGTAAAAACTCCATAGCACAGCTTTCATTATTCATTATTTCGTTTACTTCTGCACAGCTTCTTATATTGCTTCTTTCACTTAAGTATCACAATTCTCCATTAAAAGACATGCATAACCCTATTTGGTTTCTCTTCTTTCTATTCCCCTCTCTCCAACAACACTATCACATATACAACCTGGCTAAAGAGAGTGGGAAGAAAAGGGGGGAGTCTAAGCACATGCAGTGTTGCTTGTTTCTGTTAAGGAAGAAACATTTTTTATTGAAGCAAGAGGTAAAGTAGGTACTTACCATTCTTAGCACCTATGAGAGTCTGTTGCTTAGACCTTGTGCCATTAAGAGTTTTAATACTATTAATCTTTCCAGTATTGCTATAATTCTGCACTTATAACAACAATGTCATTGTTTGCCAAAGCATCATGCAGAGTTTCCTAAAATATTCAGACTATTTCATTTAATTAAATGAAAGCTCTCTTAATGCCATTCATAGATATTGCTATTTAAGGTGACAAAACACAATATTCAATTTATATTTTTGTGGTCACTTATGGTTACTGTTCTAATAGTCTTCACTTGTATTACATTACTAATACTATGAGATGCTAATACTCGCAGATACAGAAACAACTATCATGTCTCTCAAAAACACTCGCAAAACAGTTTTACAAAGATACAAAACCAGGTTAACTTATTAATTCTTTATGGCAGAGAAGCACTCCAAATGATATAATTTCAATAGCAATGAATAAATATGAAGGTCTATGTAAAAGAAAAATAAAAGCTGCCATCTTCCATAATATTATGTTTGTTTAAGTTTCCAAGTAGTAAGGGCAGTAAATTTCAGCCACACACTAACTTTTACATTGAAATACTACCAAATACATGGACTAGAAGTAAGATTCTGTAAAACTGACTTCGACTCAATAGTACCTACTCCAATAGTTCCACAGTTCTTATGACCATTTCCAATTTAGCACAATATAACACACACTTATGTCATTTCCTCTCCTTAAATAATACCATGATATTTCCATCTCACTTCTCCAAAGGAGAGATTATTATTCATTCTAAGTACAATTTAAGGAAAAATCTTACATAAAAACCAAATGCTTAAAAACACCTGCCTCAAAACTAAGCAATAATAGTTTTGAACAAAGAAATGTTTGTAGGGGCAACAATTTACAAAAAAATATCTACAGGTGACATTATTTTCAAATTAAAGTACAGCAGTATAAAAAGAACTACCTTTGAAAAGCAAAACTAATAATTCTTCTGTGAGCAAAAAACTTGCTGGCAAGACATTTCCAGCTCATATAAAAATTAACCTGAAATTAACTCTGCATTTTACAAGCATACAAACTACTTCTCAGAACTGTAATTAGCAGAACCTAAGCTAAAAAGGGCTTATTGGTTATTTAGGTTTAAGCACTAAATTCAAGAACATCTATTGGCATAGATAGAGGAACATATTTATCAGTTAAAGGAAGTTTCTAGCCTTTTTTGACAAGAGTAGAATCTTTCTCCACCTATCAGCATCTACCTCGAATGCTCAAGGTATTTATCATATTTATAGACATACAATTTCCATGACAACTGCCTATTAGCTTAAAACATATAGTTTGAGCCTGAGCCACTCAATGCTAAGTGTCATCTATCAAATCTAACTAGAACGTCATTGCTTCCTATTAGATTCTTCTCCTTTTAATTAGACTAATCATTAGCTAAAACACAAGAACCACCAGATAAATACATACAAATGACAAAAATATGTTATATATGTACCATTTGATGATTTCCAAGGAGAGATACTAGTGCAAACCAGCCTACCAGAAGGCCAACTTCCACTAATATCAGCTCTGCAATACCAGCTATATTTCTAGAAGCATCAAGATGCACTGCAGAATATTCGGCACAGTTTGAGATCTGATCAGAAATGCCAACAGTGTTGTACACTTCACAGGGTGCCTGGACTGTGTTTCCCAGCAAAGGCAGATATTCAGGAGAAAAGTTGCAAATGGGAGCCAGTAAGCAAGCAAAGACAGACTTCTTGAGCACAGAGCTTCTTAGACTGATATGCACAGCAAGCAAACTGTCAACTTGTTTGCTTCTATCCTGCCAAGGGAAGCAAAATTTTTTGACTTTTCCTGGAAATTAACTAAGAATATAGTTCAATCATTTAATTTGTGTAAACCAACAGAAGATGCAACATCAAACTTTAGCTACATGACCTAGAAGAAAAAACATAATGGTCTCTAAAGATGATCAAAGACGACAGAAGAGCTACATGTTCATCCATCACATTCATTAGTCCATTACATGTACTGCTCCTTCATTTACTAAAGTAAATACCATATGGTGTTGAACATTTCAATGCAAAGCTCAGCCATGAATGCAGTTAATGGTGGCTAACATGAATAATTAGGCAGAAGAGATAGCTAATATGCACTCACTTTCATATGTTTGGGGCCAGTAAATGACTGTACTGCACTGCAGTTGAGATGCATTCCTCTAAGTAAAAGGAAATCAAAATGATACTTCAGTATTATGTCAGTTACAAACATAAGAGTTGTGAATAAACATAATAATCCAAATAAAACACAATGATTCAGCTCTTAATCTGGAGAAAGTTGCCAATTTCTGACCCCTGCATCCAGTCCTAGTGTTCATTGCCTAGCACAGATCTAATATAAAATAAGGTATAGGTAATTATAACAGAGACCAAGGGCAGCTATGTTCAAATTATTCTTGCGCATGAAGCTACTGGAAAAATATCAGGGCAAAATTATTTGCTAATGATGTCATAATTATACGTACCAGCTCTATTAGCCTAATGGTTTGCTGTAGTACAATACAGTTTCAATGCACTCTGGAGTTTCAGGCATTGGAGAACAAGACTCCAGTTCACATTCATAAATAAACTGCTGCCCCTGACCCTAACCTATAGGCTTGCTTCTGCCCGTAAAAATCTCAAAAGGATTTTTTATGCTTGCAGTTAAAGCACATTTTTTTTAACTATGAATGTATGAATAATTATTCCTATAGTAAATTTACCAATCTGGGCTCCTATAAAGAAATTCACTGTACCTCAGAATTTTTTTCTCATATTTGTAAACAAAATTAAAGAGCAGAGGGAAAACATTTTGAAACAACACTCATTTGGCATAAACATAATGTTACATTTAGGAGATTTTGGACCTCAGAAGGATTAATTTTACTTTAAATTCATCAACAAACTCAACATTAAACTCATCAACAAAGATTTTTTTTTCTTTTTTCTTCTTTTTTCTTCTTTTTTCCTTCTTTTTTCCTTCTTTTTTTCTTCTTTTTTTCTTTTTGAATATTAATACAGTATTTTGACTTTCAAAGACATATGCATTTCAGTGTAGAGGGAATTCAACATATTCAACACAAACTATTAATCAAACTATGTCATCTTTTTCTGAGAGAAATTGTATCAGAAATTAATGTGCTGGCCTAGCCAAATATCTTCAACCACATCCTCGTATGTTCACAAGCATCAAATGTTAAGTACTATCTTTGTCCTCTAAACTTATGTGACCTGCTTTCTCAGATCCTCCTTCTCATCATTTTCACCATCGTCTGTCTCCTGAATGTTGTTAGTCTTGGTAGTCCCTCTTCTTTTTCCTCTCATTTTACGTTTTCTGCACTCAGGGAATTAACTTCTAGACTTACTAAGTCAAACCAAATAATTCTCCTAAATATTTTCTTCTTTAAGATCACACAAGACTGACATTCTCTTCTGGAACTTTTATAAAAAGAAAGCAGCACAAAGTAGCTCTATTAGTGTCAGAGAAAGTACCCTGCATGTTCATCACATAAGCTCACAGAAAATTCTTTCCTTAATTGTTAAAAACCCTTTATTTGTCACAGCTATAGAAGCAAAAGGTCTTCCATAGTAAAATAGTATCCCTGTGCGATGTTGTATCTACAAAGACACAAGTTAAAATAAAATTTAAAAAATGAAACTACACCATAATCATTGCAGCAACTGCAAGTGTGTCAAATGTGTAGAGCAGTTCTTCAGAGGTACAATGCTAGAGGTTGCCATGGCAACTTTTCTCAATCCTTCCCACTGATTTTTGGCAAGCATTTCTCTTCTCTTTTCTGAAAGCATTTTTGCTCCTTCATTCCTAGCCCTTTCTCCCTCCCTCCTTCAAACAATATGAAGGATATCACCAAAAGTGAGAAACATGAAAAAACATCAGTGTTGAACCTCATCAGATAGAAGACTGAAGATACATCTAGCCTATACATGTTGTGGAGTTCGTGCTATCACAAGCACAACAGGCCAGTTGGCAGTAAAATCTAATTTACTTTATTAATTGATTTATTGCTGTAGAAGACCTTATATGATTTAAGCTCATCCAGAGTCTTTCAGTAAACATTTACAGAATCACCTTAAAAGGCCTGGGAACCTGAGAAGTCTACAGGTTTATAGTTTCTGTTACACCTACAAACAAATTTTATGCCTTGAGTCTTCTCTTTTACTTGTCTTCTAAAGATCAACCTTGTTGCCTATGCATCTTTCTACACACAAAGTACACTAGTGCCCTGACCAGTAACAGAAGGATTCTTCAGGATTGGCTCCCAGAGTGCTTTTGGAAAAAGACAATCTCCTCCATCTGCACTGCAGTCACAATTTGTTCCACTCACAGTTTTTGCTGTTGTCTCCACACTAGGGCACAACACATGGTATAAATAGAGTGCCTGACTGCTCACCAGCCAAAGTTACGCAGTATAAAGTCCCTTTGCCTCAGTAATGTCCTCAGAGATGTCTCTATGAGACAGATCCCAATGTGCTGAATGCACAATGAAATCTACTGATAAGATTCTGTTTTGTATAGTAGGATTTCGGATCCCAACTTTAAAATACCTGTAGCTTTGCTGCATGAGAAAAACTATCTTAAACTTTCAATGCAGCAGTAAAAGGTATCACCAATGTGCCTCTTCTCTGTGCTCAAGCACAACAGTGAAGTGGAAGAGCTGAGCTCTCACAGGATCAGAGGCTGCCTCTGGCAACTCTGTGAAACTCATGGAATGCTCCCCAGCTTTAAGGGATGGGTGTGTACCCATGGGTATTCTCCCTTTACAGACTGTTTCTATAGAAAGGAAATCCACTTTCAGCTTTAAAGAAGCTGTGAAGATAGACAATTTCTATCCAATTTGCTTTTTCTAAAATAGAGTGTCTGTTTCAGAGCATTCATACCAAGTTGAAGATTCTTTGAACACATGGACTTCTCATTAAATTGATGAAATTTTTGCATGAAGAAAATATTTATATGACTTGGTCTTTCAAGAAAAATCACTCAAATGTTTTACCAGTGATCTGTGATATGTTTTCTTGTGTTCTATTTTGTTTCAATAAAAGTAAAATTATTAGAGAAAAGACAGAAGGTCCATCAGTTTCAGTACCCTGTTACTGATAGTAGTCAGCATTCAGGGTGATTTCAGCAACTATGGATCATATTTCTATGTAAACCCAATGTTTATGCACAGAGCTGAGAGTAGAACTTAGTATTTATCAATTTCTTATTTAAGTCTTGTTAGCATTTTCTAGACTTCTCTATGGGAAAGCAGGGGGGTGGGGGTGGGGGGGGGAACTATTTGTACAATTAAGAGTATTGACAGAGCCCTACAAATATCCTCAAAACTCCAGAGGGCAGTAACCATTGCCATAAAAATACATGCTGGCTGCCTTTGAAAGGCAGATACCTTATGTCCACACAACTCACACTGAAATGCAAGAAAAGTAATTGTAATTTTAACCACATGACCAGACCATACTTAACACATTAGAACAGCAGAGATATAGTTACAGACTTAGTGAGGGCTGTCAAAGGAGTAGTTAGTTATGAGATATTGCTGATGTTCGAAAGAACTCCCTGTGTAAACTTACCATAGGACAGTTTCATCAATTCTTCAGAGGAATGTCACATAAAAAGTATTTATGTTGCCTTCTACAACTACTTCAGATCAGTAAAGGTGCTTCTATTCTGTTTAACACACAAATATAAACTAAATACACATAAAGGTACCCGATAATAAGTATTAGCTATATTTGCTGAGATACAAACAAAAGATTATGAGCCAATTTACTAAAAATAATAAGGCTCATACGAACTGGAATAAAGCAGTTTTACAAAAATATCTCAAAAATACTTCATTCTTTGTACTTGCTTCTCCAGGTCTAAAAATTTAATAATAAAATGCAGCACTTAGATATTTTGTTTAAGCCATTTTCAGCAATATAAACATTATATTCTGTCCAAAATTTGATCAGATTGCTGTTTACAATAAGAGTCCAGTCTAGAAGAAATTACTGACAAAACAAGTTCAATTAAATAATTTTCCTTTCATGTTTCCTTTAGTGTTCCTCTTTGCCTCAGCTGTAGCCCAGAAGAAGAAATGGGATTCAGTGAGCCTGGTTATTACCATGCAGGAGGTAAGACTTATTGCCAGTGATGGAGCTGCTTCTTTAGATCATGTGGCAAAGGTTCATGCATGAAGATCTACAATTCTCAGCTTTAAGCTCTCCCAAAGACTTAAGGATACAGGACATGCAGCCACCACTATCTGACTATCTTCTGCAGAATAAAAAATGGGAAAAAAATGGAGAAAAAATTCTTTCACAAGAATTTCCCCCAAGTAAACATCCTATCAACACTNGAAAAGTTCACGAGCTCTACCATCAGAATTTCCTCCAAGTAAACATCCTATCAACACTTTATCTCCATCATGTATACTGTGCGCATTTAGTAAGAGTAATGCAGCAAAGAAAAGACCTTTGAAAAGAGGTTTTGAAAAGACCTAGAGCCCAGATTCGTCTTGTTACTCTTTTGGTTCTTCCACAAGGAAGAGAAGTGGATTCTTAGATAACCAATTCAGACTATATAGATCTGAAGCAACACAAGGAACAAAATACATTCCCAGAGCACTGGTACAATGTGCTGCATTAAATATACCTCAATATGGTTGCCATTCCAAACAACTCTCAAGCGTATCTTCACATAGAAAAACATTACAGAAATTTGACCTAGATTCAATAAGAGGGCTAGATAATTATAGCAAAGCCTATGTCTAAAACATAAAAGTTTTATCCTTTTGTACAACTTTACTCAATGGAAGACTCCATTGGCATGATATGTTAATGTCCTAAGGAGCTGGGGAACAAAATCTGAAGTTCCTTAGTAAAAATGCAATGATTGTAGCCAGGAAATTGGAGATTAACTAGCAGTGACCAGAACTGAATGGAAAAAATTGCCAAGTGATTAGAAATAGTTCAAAAACCTGTGAAGGTTTTACTGATTTGTTAGTACAGGTTTATGAGCACATTTGTCAAAGTACACATTGTGTTGCCTAAGCTGGTTGCTCCTCACAGTTGGCAACTGCTGTGAATTAACAGCATCACTCTTCTTCAGAGGCAAGTGTGTGCTGGAGTCAGAGAAAAGCCTACAAAATGGATCAGTAAATGTTTTAAAGAGCAGCTCACATATTTGCAGGGAGAAATCTCCCTCCTCCGATTGGCAGTGTGTTTCCTAGTACTTAGACAGAAAAATTAGGAACTGGGACACTTCTGTTATTTTAAGTTATAGTTTCTTTATCAACCATACAACAATGGTAAAACTGGAAAATTTTGTGTGCTGCACACACAAGGAAAACAGAAAGACTAGGAAGGTATGTTTATCTCTGTATCTATAGCTGAGAATGGCAGAGAAACACAAAATGGTGAAAACAAGGGGGTGAATATTGTCATTCATAAGTAGTGTGCTTTCAAGGGCCAGCATAAGACCTTAGAGCCATGTAAAATGGACGGAAAACTTAATCTTTATGGGCTTCATCTGATATAAATAATGAAAGAACATGTGTCAACTTTCTTCTTATCTTATTCAAAAGGCATTGGATTTCATCAACACTAAAATATATCATACACTGAATGGGATGTACAACAGAATGAGAACTGAAAACAGTACTGCTATCAAGCAGTTGCTGAAAGCAGTATTTAAAGCTTTAGTCCCAGCCTCCTTGTGCCAGACAGAAAGAATAACTAGTAAGAGAACACATTAGTGCACTAGAATAAACACCTTGTGACCACAAACAGACAACAGTTGCATGTACATAAGTTAGTTTGGTTGTTGGTCCTTTTTTCCCCTTCCTGTCTTTATTTACAGTAAACCTAACGATGCTATTGTATGGAATTGTTAAAAATCTGTCATGCTGTATTACCTCACATTTTCATGGGCTATTTAACATAGCATAGGACAGTGCATCATGTTCAACATGAACACCAGGAAAACTCTTCTGCAGACTCAGCAGTCTTGACAAATTTGACATCTGTGTCCTGTAAAAGACATTTCCAGTTGTACTTGCAGCCTTCTCTGTGGCTACTATCTTTCCAAAAGGTAATTCAGAACACTGCTAGCATAACATAAAATTTTCAGGGTATAACTCTACTAAAGTACAGATTCAACAATAATAAAATTTATGTTAATGCTTATTCTTCTATTGCCGGTCTTTTTTAATTTCTGAAATAATTTCATATGACCATGAAAGACGAAAAAAGTTTTATTAAAGAAATCAAAAAGTCAAAAAAGAGAGTGTGCGAAGATATAAAGTCTATTAGCGAGTAATACTGCATAACTACTCCTAAGCACTCTTGTGTAATGAAATAATGAGACCAATGGGTCACTGATATCAGATAGTAAGTATGGTATTTTATTGAGAGATGATGCAAAAAATAGGATTGTTATGATATGGCAAAATTAAGAATTACATTATTAAAATCTGTAAAAATAAAACTTTTCAGACTTTTTCTATAGTCAATATATTTGTTGTTACTGATTCATCACCTGCTGGAAGATAACTGAACTGATTTCAGTAGGTTTATGTTTTCTTCAGTTATTTATAGGAAGGACATGAGTTTGTGAAATTATGCTTTGGCATCTGAAGGATCCTAGGGGATTTGAACTTGACTTTTTTTCTGCATAATCTAAGAAGCATGCAATGATGTAAGCCCTTTTCTTGATTACACCGATCATACAATCTCTTCAGGAAAACAAGAATATAATTNAGATTCGTCTTGTTACTCTTTTGGTTCTTCCACAAGGAAGAGAAGTGGATTCTTAGATAACCAATTCAGACTATATAGATCTGAAGCAACACAAGGAACAAAATACATTCCCAGAGCACTGGTACAATGTGCTGCATTAAATATACCTCAATATGGTTGCCATTCCAAACAACTCTCAAGCGTATCTTCACATAGAAAAACATTACAGAAATTTGACCTAGATTCAATAAGAGGGCTAGATAATTATAGCAAAGCCTATGTCTAAAACATAAAAGTTTTATCCTTTTGTACAACTTTACTCAATGGAAGACTCCATTGGCATGATATGTTAATGTCCTAAGGAGCTGGGGAACAAAATCTGAAGTTCCTTAGTAAAAATGCAATGATTGTAGCCAGGAAATTGGAGATTAACTAGCAGTGACCAGAACTGAATGGAAAAAATTGCCAAGTGATTAGAAATAGTTCAAAAACCTGTGAAGGTTTTACTGATTTGTTAGTACAGGTTTATGAGCACATTTGTCAAAGTACACATTGTGTTGCCTAAGCTGGTTGCTCCTCACAGTTGGCAACTGCTGTGAATTAACAGCATCACTCTTCTTCAGAGGCAAGTGTGTGCTGGAGTCAGAGAAAAGCCTACAAAATGGATCAGTAAATGTTTTAAAGAGCAGCTCACATATTTGCAGGGAGAAATCTCCCTCCTCCGATTGGCAGTGTGTTTCCTAGTACTTAGACAGAAAAATTAGGAACTGGGACACTTCTGTTATTTTAAGTTATAGTTTCTTTATCAACCATACAACAATGGTAAAACTGGAAAATTTTGTGTGCTGCACACACAAGGAAAACAGAAAGACTAGGAAGGTATGTTTATCTCTGTATCTATAGCTGAGAATGGCAGAGAAACACAAAATGGTGAAAACAAGGGGGTGAATATTGTCATTCATAAGTAGTGTGCTTTCAAGGGCCAGCATAAGACCTTAGAGCCATGTAAAATGGATGGAAGACTTAATCTTTATGGGCTTCATCTGATATAAATAATGAAAGAACATGTGTCAACTTTCTTCTTATCTTATTCAAAAGGCATTGGATTTCATCAACACTAAAATATATCATACACTGAATGGGATGTACAACAGAATGAGAACTGAAAACAGTACTGCTATCAAGCAGTTGCTGAAAGCAGTATTTAAAGCTTTAGCCCCAGCCTCCTTGTGCCAGACAGAAAGAATAACTAGTAAGAGAACACATTAGTGCACTAGAATAAACACCTTGTGACCACAAACAGACAACAGTTGCATGTACATAAGTTAGTTTGGTTGTTGGTCCTTTTTTCCCCTTCCTGTCTTTATTTACAGTAAACCTAACGATGCTATTGTATGGAATTGTTAAAAATCTGTCATGCTGTATTACCTCACATTTTCATGGGCTATTTAACATAGCATAGGACAGTGCATCATGTTCAACATGAACACCAGGAAAACTCTTCTGCAGACTCAGCAGTCTTGACAAATTTGACATCTGTGTCCTGTAAAAGACATTTCCAGTTGTACTTGCAGCCTTCTCTGTGGCTACTATCTTTCCAAAAGGTAATTCAGAACACTGCTAGCATAACATAAAATTTTCAGGGTATAACTCTACTAAAGTACAGATTCAACAATAATAAAATTTATGTTAATGCTTATTCTTCTATTGCCGGTCTTTTTTAATTTCTGAAATAATTTCATATGACCATGAAAGACGAAAAAATTTTTATTAAAGAAATCAAAAAGTCAAAAAAGAGAGTGTGCGAAGATATAAAGTCTATTAGCGAGTAATACTGCATAACTACTCCTAAGCACTCTTGTGTAATGAAATAATGAGACCAATGGGTCACTGATATCAGATAGTAAGTATGGTATTTTATTGAGAGATGATGCAAAAAATAGGACTGTTATGATATGGCAAAATTAAGAATTACATTATTAAAATCTGTAAAAATAAAACTTTTCAGACTTTTTCTATAGTCAATATATTTGTTGTTACTGATTCATCACCTGCTGGAAGATAACTGAACTGATTTCAGTAGGTTTATGTTTTCTTCAGTTATTTATAGGAAGGACATGAGTTTGTGAAATTATGCTTTGGCATCTGAAGGATCCTAGGGGATTTGAACTTGACTTTTTTTCTGCATAATCTAAGAAGCATGCAATGATGTAAGCCCTTTTCTTGATTACACCGATCATACAATCTCTTCAGGAAAACAAGAATATAATTTGTTATAACACAAACATAGTGTGTTTTAAGGGGGGGAAAAATGTTGTATTAATTGATGTAAACGAGGGTTGGATTTGTCTGAGGGGGAAAGATATAATAGTCATGAAAAATCTCGCAACCACTTCCTGATACCATAATAGAAAACACCACTAAATCAGAAACATGTCAAAGGTAACAGAAGACTGCATGACACAAGTTAACTTCTAAATACAAGTAACCTACCTTTGTGAAATAACAAAACTTCACCCGTTTTGCTTAAAGACTGTAAATGGTTGCATGTAGCAAGCAATGCTGAGACTAACAGAGTCTCTCCTAAACAAAAATTGGGGGAAAAAAGTCTGAATTTATGCTTATCCTGTGTTCACATTTTACATGTTTCTACTGAGCATTTACGCCATTGTAGGTTTAACAGCAGAATCACAACCCAGTTTAATTAATTCAATGTAATGTTATATACAATTACCTGGTACAAGTGACCCCTGATGAAAGCTGTTCACCTTTAGATTCCCACCCATCACTTAGGAATTCTTTTCTGTTAGTAACTTTTTCTTCAGGTACAATGCCACATTGTTGCAGCAAATCTATAATCAACTCCCCCCTCAGTAAGCAGTGGGAGCACTCCATACTTCCACACATTTCAATAATCATTTACTCGTATACATTAATACTGAATGTATGTGCCCACTTACCATTTTGTTGTAAAAATTTGAAACAATGAACAGTTAGGCGGATAGAATTGTTAAGAAAAAGCGGAAAAAAAAATGTTCTGAAGGGAGGGTAAGCAGTTTCTTTCAAGAGCATAAAGCTGTCACGACAGGTGACTCATGTTGGGCTGCATTAGTCATGTCATGGCACATTATATAACCAGAGGCAATTGACACAACACAAACTGACACATCACAACGTAGGATGTCAGCAGTGATATGTATAAAGCTTGCCTTTTTAAGGAAAACACAGAGAATAAAGTATTGTGGGTTTTATAAACAGCACCTCACAGAAAAAAATAATGGTGTGAAACATTCTGCTGCAAGTTATATTTTTGCAAGAATACATTCTGCTACCCTCAGTTTTTGGAGGATTTTCCTTTGAGTAGACCCATTAATATCAATGGCCTGAATTCAGCTGAACTTCCCAACAGTTTAATTCTCTTCCACAACAGCAAATTTGGTCACACACATTTAGTGATTTTCTGTAAGACACCGCATTTCACAACTGCTGTCTGAAGTGACTTTGTGCTGCTCATTTCAGATAGAGTATAACTACTTACAGGCTGTCACTCACTGTTCTAGAGAGCTTTCACCAGGTACCCTATCTTGTGTCTACTCATGCTATTGTTAACATACATCTGGAATTCCCCAGGCAAACAATGTTGCCAGTTGGCTTTCCTGCACACCTTGGAAAGATTCCATGCAGGAAAGGCACAGTCAAACCATTCACCCCCAGTTACAGGGAAGTAATAGGTGCTAACAACGGGGCATGCTTTTCACAGAATCACCAGGTTGGAGGAGACACACCAGATAATTGAGTCCAACCATTCCTATCAAACACTAAACCATGCCCCTCAGCACCTCGTTCACCCATGCCTTAAACACCTCCAGGGAAGGTGACTCAACCACATCCCTGGATAGCCTGTTCCAGTATCCAATTACCCTTTCAGTGAAGATTTTTTTCCTAATGTTCAGCCTAAACCTCCCCTGTCAGAGCTTGAGGCCATTCCCCCTCGTCCTGTGCCCTGTCACTTGGGAGAAGAGGCCATCACAACCTCCTTTCTACAACCTCCTTTCAGGTAGTTATAGAAAGCAATGAGGTCTGCTCTCAGCCTCCTCTTCTCCAAGCTAAACAACCCCATCTCTCTCAGTTGTTCCTCATAAGGCCTGTTTCCCAGCGTTTCTCACCACATACAGCTCTCAGCAAGGCAACAACAGAGCCTGACGGTGTGGGGAAAACCAGGACACAGACAACACCTCAGCCAGTGGCACAACACCTCACAGTATAGCCCGTGTATACAGTGTTTGGAAGCAGAGGTTGGAAGCTGCTGAACACATTTCTCTCACACTACTCACACTGGAAGAAAATGCCAGGGAAAAGAGCCCAAACAGGTAGCACCAGCAGAAGGAACACCTTACAATGGAGCTTACTGAGACCATTCCCATATTTGTGCTCATCCAGGTGTTGTCCCACCAGCTCTCAAGCACTGAGATGCAATTCACAGACAGCATGAACTAAGGTGGAAACTCCCATGCAGCCTCACTAACAGGCAAGGATCTACCCACCACAGTCAAACGCCAGCTGGGCCTTGATGAGCTACAGACAGGCTATTCCCCCAGGTGAATCAAATACCACATCCTAGCCAGGCCAAACAGGAGCTGTGGTAAGCTCACTTCTGACGAAAATAACCCCTCTAGCTCAGAAGCAGCTGGTCCCCCTCTTATGTGGGCTGCAGAGCAAAGTTTTCATCTGTGGATACAATTCACAAGGTACAGGCTTCAAAGGGATGTTGAAGAAAGAGCCTGCAAATCTGTGCAAGCATCTCTAATGGGCTTTGAAGGGAATGACCACATTTCAGCTATGCCAGGGCATGGCAGCGCCTCTCCTCAGAGCCTCTTACAGCTCAGTAGGCTAAAATGGGTACTTAATCACAAATGTGCTTTGATGGGTCTTGAATTCCTGCTCTTAGGAAATAGTTCAGTATTTTTGAAATAGTTCAGTATTTTTGCTGTTTCTGGCATCAGTGCTGAGTTCCATGAACACTGATAAATGCATGAACTTAGAAGGCAGACTAGTAGGGGCCAAGTTTGCATTGTGAGTTCACACTCATGAACATGCAAAGGGGTATTTTTGTTGTTTTTTCATTAAAAATCTGTCCTTTTACATAGCTGCTTCAGAGGATTATAGTTAAAGGCTGAAATATGATTAAACAGGAACGGTTGTATAAATATAGCTGTTCAAATTGCAAACCAGAGCACACCCTCTAGAGATTAAACAAAACTCAGGTTATATTTTCTAAATCTGGAAAACTACAAGCCTATACATTAACACATCAAGCCAATTTTGAAGGTACAGCTGATATACGAAGTGAGGGGCTGGACTTCAGAAAGCTATTTACTTGATCCATCCCTAATGTGCACACAGCTCCAATACTCAGTCACAGGGCTCTGCAGAAGTGTCACGGATCAACAGTGTGATGGTGCAGGGAAGCAGTATGTGATAAATGACATTAAAGCTTAGTGTATTCTTTCCACTTCCCATTCAGTGACCCACTTACCTCTGTGTGAATACTGATGCTTAACCAAAACCTCAGCCCAGCTGATGTTTGGAGAGAATCTGAAATCAGGCTGAAAGTTTGCAGAGGACACTGCTGTTTCCAGTGAGAAACTGTAGCACAACCATTCCAGAGCAGAGAGGCCCTGACTGCTATCTGCCTGTCCAGGCAGTGTTTTTTTACTAGAATATGCACAAGATCCAGGCAACCAATATCATAATTAATCAATAACCAATGATTCCCCTATGGGCCAGCAGGTCTTTCAGCCAGAACATTCTCTTAGACACCCTTACATCTTCATATTTCACATACAAGTTGACAAAAGCAGCCCTTATACTACTTACATATTTTACATATGAGTAAGTTTTCAGGGAACTTCTCATCCTCAGCTATTAAATGACCTACACAGTTCTTCCACTGGGACCCAGCTTTGTACCTAGTCTTTATACCACTCTAGGTTTAAAAGTATTTTATTTAACTCAGAATTTAATTTACAAGTGGACATGCCAGAGTATGACTGAGACAGGATACCCTTGCAAGCAGAGGCAAGCATTTGGAAGAAAGATTTAAACCATGGGACACTACTTAGAACATAAGGATGCCACTTTTAACATGGTAAACAGTGTTAGTCACGGAGGTAACTATGAACAACTTTCTCATTTGCATGTCAAAGTTCCACTCTCCTTGCTTGGAACTAGATTAATCTTGTAGCATTTTTTTTAACATAAATAATAAATTCTTAATGTGAAAAGATAATCTCATATGTGTTTGCAAATAACATGATGTCTTCTGTGTTGCTTCCACTTACACTATACAGAATAGTAACTATATTTACAATTACAGAAAAAGAACTGTAGGGCTTTATTTACTAATCACATTAGTTTTCTTGTTTTCTTATATGGAACTTTTTTCCAAATCAAGAGCACAAACCTCCTTTGACTTGAAAGTTCTCCAGCACCCAAAACATTGTCTGTGCTGTTCAGTTTTGTCAAGCAGAAATGAACTGCTTGTTTAGAAAATTCCTACCTGTAAGTCATTACCTTAGAGTCCATCCATTTTAAGACCCATGTTGTTCAGAGGTAAGATACACGCACCCATTGTGTGTTTTCCTCATCCTTCCATCATGCACACATTGAACACATGGACACTGTAAATCTGTATGTTCGATCATCTGTATAGTAGCACATTTCATTTCCGACCATGCTTTTAAAGATGCACAGTAACTTGAGCAAAAATAGCCTGAAATAAAACTCTATCAACCTCACACAAGTCTTTGTCATTCTTTATAACAATGAGAGAAGCCCCCGAGACAAATAGTTTTCCTTTTATTTTTTATTTTTGGTATTTGAACTTGGTTTAGAGAAGAAGAAAAAAAGCTGTGGCAATATGATCAGCCCAGCCTAAGGGCAGTGTCTTTTTAACTCATGGTGCTATATTTAGAACTGTCACTTGTTAAAAACACTGTCACCTAAAATGAATTTACAGAAGAGACTTTGCATTAATACACATGGCCTGAAGCACTTATACTGTAAAATCACAGCAACCAAAATAAGCAGCAAGTGTGATTGCATAGTCTAATATTGGCCAATTTGTACCGGTTTCATACAAATTTTAGCATTTAGCATTAATATGCTCTGTTGCTAAGGAGCTTGCCTTACATTTCTTTCTTGAACAAAGTACCCTTCCTTAAAGAAGTATCACTACCAGAACATCATGCTCTTTTGCTGTCAAACGGACATTAATTTCAAGTTATCAACAAATCAATTTCTACAATAAAACTAGTGCTCAGGAAAAGAAATGCTAGGCTTATTCTTTAAATCTGGGGCTGGGGGTGGGTGCATGGGTGGTGGTGGTGTCCTACGGAAGGACCTGAATGTTGAAATTAAAAAACTAAACTCCCAATGGAACTTTATTGATATCAAAATGATTTTGCATACTTCTGTCTAGGACACTCTGTGAATAAGTGTAGCAGGCATATTCTTTAATAACAAAAGAAAATAAATATCAAAATAATTGTTTTCCAAATGCCCATTGTTATCCACTTGTCTCAACACCCTCAGTGTTTGGATCGCATGCCAGAAATGCATGGTGCCCATTTCAATGCCTGAAGACATTTCACCGGCCAGAAAACAAAAATAGAAGAGTCTGTAATGTATCTTAATTGGTAACAAAAGATATTTTACATGTATAAAGACACCCCTTGAAACACATGCTCATGGAAACAGGGGAAATTACACTTCCAAAAATCATAGTTTAAACTCACAGTGCCATTTCCATTTCTTTCTCAAGCCAGGGGGAACCACCTCACTAGTGTAGATGGTTTATAGGTATAAGAATTAATAATTTATGCAAAAGACAGTAAATGTTTAATAGCAGAAGTTCGATGTCCAACAGAAATATCCAAATTAACTTAGAATGAAACAATTTAACTACCAAAAGCTGGACAGATGATAAGAAAGTATCCCTTTAATTCGTATGACTCTACTAATGTAGCTATATCACTTCCATTTCCCAGCTGAGCTCTTTGAGATCTAGCTTAGATAATTCAGCACATTGACTTCATTAAATAAATTCAGTGACATAAATTAAACCATAGCTGTCCCAAAATAACACTCTTATGTCAGTCACATCAAGTGTATTCCAGATTTTTTCATGTCCTACGATATTTAGGATTGCAGAATGATGGTCTTTCAGTATGAGCACTGAAAGAAAAGAGAGAAAGACACACAGAGACTCTTGTCACCATTATCCTTTTATGTAACCCAATTAGGTCTACTTATCTCTTGTTTACAGTGAAAATGTTTAATAAAGGATTAAAATGTACAACATACAGATGAAACAGCTCAGCATCAACAAGAGATTAATTAATGTTTTGTAATAAAGTCTGTATCTCCAATATTTAGCACATCCATGCTGTTCACACATCCCCTTCTCTCTTTAAAAGGGACTAGGAAGCATAGGAGTCAGCTCACTTCTGGGTCCCCTATTTTCCACATTACACCTTAGCCTTGTGTCATGTGTTGAGCCATGCTGCTAAAACCCTGACAAATGAATCTCTTGGGGATATTGTGACCTTGCATGGACTGCTGCAATGAGGACTCTTCCCCTTGGTTTTAATGAATCCCCCTAATACGTGTTCACCGTGCAGTAAATTAGAAGCCTGGATTAGAGTAACTAACCTGTGATGTTAGGGGGAAGTTACAAAGTCTGCAGTTTGTTCCCACAAATACCTTTCCCAGTGCAAAATATATCAAGTTATGATGCTTCCCAAACTGTCAGAGGTTTCTTTTCCTAGACTTTTATATCTGGGTCATACAGTCATGTAACATCCTTGAGTGTGATCACAGCTATTGTTTCCAGTGCTGAAAGTGACAGACTAAATGATATTTAATAACACTGCATGAAACAGAAAGAAGGGTAGACCAGGTCAGCCTTTAATTGGAAAGCACATTCTTGCTGCGAGTAACAGCAAGAACACTGGCCTAAAAAATGAAGACTTTGTTTATGACAAAGAAGTTAACATCTAAAAAAGTAATCTCCAGACTGAAAAATATACCAGTTATTAATAAATATTTATCTCTTGCATGTACCACCACCTTCAATAATCTATTTTTTCAAATGGATTATTTAAACAGTATTAAATCCTTTTGCATAGTCTTTCACTAATAATTAAAGAAAATACTTCAAAACTGATTCAACTAATTTCAAAAAGGCCAAACAGATGTTGTAGAAGGCTGCATGGCTTCTTAGCTCTTTTCAGAATCAGAATACTGCTGGAGTGGAAGAATTTCAGGTTTTTTTCAGAAAGGAAAAAAATTCTTTCTTGTTGCCTCATTAAGGAGGCGTTCAATTTGTGTTATTACTGGCGGAAATTATCCTATTCACAGTTCTCATGTATTTTCTGGTATTTTTCTCAGATGCCTTACGATGCATGATGCTTTACAAACTGATGCATCTGTGATCCGATTTATTGATTGCTCTAGAACTGAGGACTAAGGTTCTAAAATGGTGGTTTAGGCTAAACAAATTCAAATCACTTGGGGAAAGGATTTCATAGGCTCTGTGGCCCATATCACAAAAGCAATTCTGTACTAGGTGTACTAGGCAGCTGGTATTAGGCTTCCTTTTATTGGTTGATAGCTACAGGAGCTGAGAGTAATTAATTTATAGATGACAGCGATCTCTGATTTAGACCATAGAGTTAAAGTTGGCTAGTCAGCAGTAAAGATTTAGGCTAACCATTTATCCAGCCACTTGAACTTTAGCTGTAATATATCGTACAAGTGACATCACCCCTCAAACAAAATGACTTTGCCATTCACAAAGTCTTTTAATTATGCATAATATACAGAAAAAGAACTCACTAATTCTAATTTCTTCAGAGCTTCATTATCCAAAATATAATTTCTGTCAAAAATTTCACTAACAAGAGTTGTGTACAATGGACTGTAGCCAGAACTATCCTGCTTTAAGGCCTCTTTTTAATATATAATAAAATAATAACAGTTAAAAATTACAGGGGGAATTTAAACTGCAAGTTCAGCAAATAATGTTCATTAAATTCCTGTAACAGAACTAACCTCCCTTACAGAAAAAAAAAATAGAGAATGAAAGACATACAGCAGCTCAGGCACTTGTTAAAATTGGTTTGTTCAGGACCGTACTGATATTTCTATTAATTATGCTGCATAAACACAAGCAGCATTGATTAGAGACATTCTGCTGAACATACTGTAACAATGGCACAATGGCATTTAAATGCTTTATTTTATCTTTATTACCTCAGGGTAATGAATTGTAATGTAAAGAGCTGATGAGTAATTAAACTCATCAGCTGTGGATTTAGAGATATTTTTAGTATCGTATGATGGAAAATCCTCTCAAGAGTAGCAAGGATATATTTTCGCAGCATACATTATATTCCTTAACAGGTCTCATGAGGGAGCGCTCCATACTGTTTCTAAATGTTGAAATTATGAAAGAACAATGTATCTATGTTCATTTTATATTTCTTCCCTGCACAGGATCAAGAACTTTAGACAGAACTTCTTGGTGAGCTAAAGATATTTTCTGCTTGCTGAATACCAACTGTGATCCAGTAGGTCTTCTGCCCACAGATACCACACATGTGTCATCAGACAATGTTATTAAAATGGTCAAGGTCCATCCTAAAACCTTTATTGTTACAAAGTACCCCTTCTAATTTCAAGCTTAAATTCATCCAAGACCACTATAACTCTTTGCTTGTATGTCAGCCTTTAATTAAATAGTAATTTTCATTCTTTCTTCTGAACTTATCAAAGCAACGAGACAGTGCAATTACAGGCAATTTTGGCTTCCAATTTGCAGAAATAAAAGTCTAAACTCTTCAAGATTCCACTTAATTGGGATGTTCTGCTGACCACAGTTGGTCTTTTAGAACATACTCAAATCAGCTCACCTATCCAGCAGTATTCCTAGAAGATTTTGCTAGTGCTTTTTTACAACCACAATTAATTCTCCCTCATCTCAGATGGAAATACCTGTCCTTAGGCATCCTGGGACTAAGATAAAGAAGATTGATTGCTCAAGGTAATTCAACAATCAAGTAAAATACATTCAATCCTTTTCCTATTTATGAAGAAAAATGTTTATGATGAGTCCCCAAAAGCTTGCCTATTGCAGTCTTCCTTTGTATTGACATTCCACATGTGGGCATTACAGATACTAGCTTGGGTATTGGATGCAGCTCAGTTAAGGGCCCTGAAAGAAGCGTATTTATTACAAACTTTAAACATAGGAAATAGAAACAGTAAACTGAAAACGGGCAATAGGAAATTGAAAATATACTGACACTGAGGGGTACAAAAAAGAGCTACAGCTAATCGCAAATTGCACACAGTGATTTATCATAATAGCAAACAGAAATCAACAATAATGATCTGCCCCTTTTGGCACTCTCAACTCATTCAGCAATAAAAATAAAAATGTAGAAACCACTTCCTATACTCTGAAGGATGAATTTCAGAGACTGTTTAGTTCTATATCCTGACTCTACTACTGAATGGGCATTAAGCAATTAGAACTACACAGCTGAGCCAGGCTCAGGTCTGCTGAGCAGTACTGGCATACAGAAACTGAGTAACAGCAGCAGAGCTGCCGCTCGCTCCTGCCCTGCAAGCTCCACACTCCTCACTTCATGTACACACCTGAGAATCACTGGTGGTGATCATAGAATCATTTACTTGGCACTGGTGAGACCGCTCCTTGAATCCTTTGTTCAGTTCTGGGCCCCTCACCACAAGAAGCACGTTGAGGCTCTGGAGTGNGAGTGGACGAGGTGCTGAGGGGCATGGTTTAGTGTTTGAGAAGAATGGTTGGACTTGATGATCCAGTGGGTCTCTCCCTTCCCAGAGATTCTATGATGCTGCCTTCATATTGCTTTGGGGGATTTTCCTTCTCTCAGTTCTAGCGAGCCAAATGTCTAGCAGATGACCTGTCAGTGAGAGCTATTTTTCCCAGTGTTTACCTGAATTGAATGATTAATTGTTTCAAACAAAGTACCTCAGGCTTAAAAATCCACCTAACGTTCCAAATATCCTGCTAAGCATTCACTCCTTTCTATTACATCTGTGTTCCAGGTTTCACCTTAGAGCAAAAATATGTTTGCTTGGTAATTCAGCAATTCCATTCCAATTTTTGCACTTTGCAAAGAATTCCACTGTACCATGCCTTTTTGGTCTGTTTCTTACAGCCTTGTAAGCATCCAGGCAAAAGCCCCTTCTGTCTCAGTGGGATGCTCTTAAAGAGCTGTCAACATCTCCTGATTAGCAGGCAAGACTAACAAAAAGGATGTCTTTCCAATTATTTTGCTAAATCACAGTATGTTCTGAGGTACGTGGTGGGATTCTGTTCTGACTTTCAAGACATATAGAATTGATAAATAAGCAAATTTATCCATTCTTTGCAAAGACTTTGAGATCTGCATACAGCGAGCTCTGTGTTAGTGCTAAATAATTTTTTAAATGCTCTCTCATGTACATCCACCATCTATTCTAAAATAAAATGTACCTTACTGTATTTTTGTTACACCTTTGTCATTGTTTTTGCACTAATATCTCACATGTTCAAGGTATTGGTCTATTCCTACCAATCGTCCATTTATCACCCTGCTTGGGATTTTGGGTGGTTGGGGTGGAGGTTGTTTTTGTGAAGTTTGGGATTTGAGTCATGGTTTTATTTTTGAGGGGGTTTGTGTCTTATTCTAGCTCCATTCAGAATTGAGAAATGAATTAAAGTGCAGGTCATTCCACAAAAAAGAATTACTAGAAATATCCTGCTTCTGGCTGATCCTGGCCAATGCAATCAGTCTGTTTTGAAAACACCGTCCCTGGGAACAGATCCAATATTTCATAGCATAATATGTGAGTCCTGCATTGTGCAACAATATGACCATTTAAAACCAATGTATGATTATTCATTCCTGAGACATTTTTGTGATATTCTGCTTAGGGAACCCTCACCTGTGACATGGTATTTCCATCTGTAATAGCCTCACCACTGGAGATGAAAAATAAAATTGACCTTCTGAACAGTTAGTCTTCCCTTATAAAAGTACTCCTTTTCCCCCAGAGAAACTATTTATTTTTCAATTCTTTACGCAGATAGTATTCATATTACATTTTTGCATCAGGTTAAAATAATAACATCCTTTGTTACACTGAAGCACTGAGAAATTCTTAATACTTATGAAGTAAAGTACATTTTAATACAACTACCAAGAATTCTGTTGTAGACTCTTCCCCACCACAAATATATGATGTGCAAGAAAATGCACATGGGTCACTGCATAGAGGAGATGAAGCATAAAAATGGGAGCTGTGTTCCTCTGCATTCTAGTCCTAGCTCTGACAATCATCATCGTGCTTCAGGCAAATCACTTGGAACTCCTTGGATGCAGCTCCTCTATCTATAAAATAATGAAAATATTTTACTATCTAAAGCTTTCACCATAAGTTAAAGGCTGGAACTACTAAGTCTGAATTTAAAGGGGATGAAAACAATTTTTTAACTGTGAACTACTAATCCAAATGCAGTCCAGTGGCAACCAAATATAATCCAGATGAAAATCACCGGGATTTTATTAATAGCCTCACAGTCTTTTTTGACTGCATAAACTGACAGAGTAACACAAGGCCCAAAGTGCTCAGCTAATTAAGCAGGTTTATGGAAATAAGATTATAAATTGCTTTGCTGGGTTGTAGACATACAGCTGAAATTAACATGTGTGTGCATGAGATAAGAGCTTAACATTTGTAATGTTCCACCATAATAGTTGAATCTTCCCATTCTTTCTCCTCATTTTTCCCTTCTCTGCAATTTCCCCAGTTTCTGATACATTCCCAGACTTCTAATACCTCATTTCAAAAGGCAGCATTATGCATTCATGACTCATGAAAAAGTAGAGATATGCTGAGTGGCCACCTGGTCAGATAACACACTTGCTGCACCTCAGTCAGAAAGGACAAAACAGCATATTAACATAGAAGTGGCTTGCAGACCATATAAGCCTGGGTCACAGGCCAGTGAATTTTGCTCCATTTTATTTTAAAGAGCTTCCTTCATTCCAGCTAGCATAAGATCTATTTACCTGCTTTGGTTTTTGAAAGGTCACCTTTCACTTTGATAAATGTTCAAGTTCTGTTTTAGTATATAAATGCTTTAAAATGGAAAAGTGAAAGGACTATGTTTCTGCTCAAGTTTTACATTTCCCCATTTATTACTTAAAACTACTTGGCCGAAAAAAAATCTAGGAATTAATGTATAAACTGTATTCTTATAATATAAATTACATTTACAGTAAAAGGTAATAAAATGAAAAGGAAAAACTATATTGACTAGATTTCCCAGAAGAATCATAATACCTGAAATTCAGGCTTTATCTTTTCTGACACAGTTTAAATTTAAAAAAAAAATCTGAACAAACTATTACATAAATCTAAGAGATAACTACAGGATAAAAATCTCTAACTGCAACCCACAACTATCTAAACCTCTATGAAAAACATATGTTTTACATAAAAATAACTGGCATTATGTTACTGTGCAATGAAATCTCAGTATAAGTCATAGTTAATTATACATTCAGGGAAAGAGTGAAAAGGGAATAATTTAACCCACATCTGAGATTATCTCAGAAGAACAAAGCAAAAAAAATCCATCAACCCATTGTATCCCTATAATGTATTTCTACATAACCTTAAAAGGAATAAGCAACAAAAAGCCTTGTTCTCTACTAACTGAAGGATACATCTAAACTCTAATTTAAAATGTTCTGGACTTGGAAGACTACTCCAAGGTGAGATGGTATGCTATAATACTTTAAGACCTAGATATACTGTCACATTAAATTTGGGTTGATGTTTAAGAAGAAGGGCTGTATGGAAATAGGAGACACCCATATAAATAGCCCAGCTCTCCACTGTACTGTAACCAAGGATAGCAGAGACACTATTCTGACCCATGCTGTTCCATTGATTCATTTAGATTTTTTTCAAGTAATTCATTGAGCACTGAGATTTTAAGTATCTCAGTAAATCTTTTTTTTTAAAGGCCTGTTTTGATATGTATTTAATGTGAGAGGCATCACTATCTCAAACCATGGAAATTAATCTTCTTTGAGACACAAGGCAGTAATTTATTCATCTCTCCACCCTCTTATTAGGGACCATATGTTTATGGAGTCTACACATCTGTCACCATTTTGGTCAACAGTGAAATGTGATCCCAATGTCAATGGCTTCTCAGAAATTTCTACAAAGAATTTGGTATTCTATTTTATTTCATGTTATTAGCGAGCTCCTCATTATTTATGTGGTACAGTTCTTTTGTTTATATTTAGCACAGTGGCTCGTTGTATCTTGCTGCCCTGAGGAGATTAGGAAAGTCATCTTATTACCTACATTCACAATAATTTTATTAACTCATGGATAGAAAGTGATAACTATATTTTCAACTCACACGGAATATCTAGGCTTTCAAAGTTGAACTTGCCTAAACTAAACTACAATTTAAAGTATTATTTCTGAAGTCTGGAAACTGGAAGACACAGCCCAGTTAAGACAAAAACGTAGCCCTTTGCTGCAAAGGAAATTCAACTTAACAGTCCTAATTGGCTTCCTCTGACATAAAAATCTATTACTCTCTTAATATGATTACAGAATTATGGTATTGTATTTGGTATCTTAGAATTGGCTTGGTTTAACAACTTCTAATCTGTCATATAAGAGAACAGAGGTTATTCCCTCTTCCCCAGATTTCACCCATAGTCTCCGCTTCACTCATTCTCATTAGCAACACGTTTTAAAACGTATACCTTTCCTATTTAGAAAGGTTTGAGATTATTTCCTGACCTTTTGGAGCCTGCAGGAATGACTGGAATAGAAATCACATATAATATGGTTGAATCTGCCTAACAAAGACAAGGATTCATATGAACACACCAGAGAGAGACCACACGAAGTATAAACATGATGTGATAACATCCACAATGATACGCGACAGTGAACAGCCAAACAGTTTGGTTGTTTCCTTAGCATAAAAAGTGCTACAAAAAAACCTTTTCCTTTCCTTCTCATCTTTTCTAACACCAGATATTACCCCTAATTATTCTCTTGTACCTTTATGCAGCCTAGCTATAATTAATGAATCATCGCCTGAGATTATATCTAGACAAGATACCTCCCAATTCTTTTTGCTCATTTGAAATATTTTAGCTTCAGCAATTAAAAAGAAGTATAATCAAAAACTACGCAATGAACAAACAAAGTGAAAACACAGTCATTAAATAGGCAAAAAACCAAGAAGTCTATTAAGAAAAAAAAGAAAACAAAAACCAAGACATAGGGGGAAAGGTACAATTTAGTTCAAGAAAAATGAACACAGGACAATCCATCAAAGTCACTATATTTTCATGTATAATCATTTCTGGAAAGTGAATAAATTAAAACATGGAAACCAGAACTATTTTTGCAAATCTTCTGAAGATAAAAGGATCTTGGATGTCAGCTAGTCACAAGATCTGCTTATCCTTACTGCAACTATCAAGACTATACTAGATGCTCCATCTTCTGAAAACATAGCAATTATTTTTGGTTATTCTGCAATATCAGCCAAGACAATGAGTGCACATATACATATACTGGCTTGAAAGATTTGATCCAAAGCTCACTGAAATTAGTAGGAGATTTCCACTTTTTTCAACAGGCTTTCAATCAGGGCAGCATCATTGGGGTTTTGGCACTTTAGTACTACTGCAATGCTGGATGGATTTTAGTTAGCAATTTAAAAAAAGAAAAAAAAAACCACAAACTTGCCCTCAAAGTTAAGCTTGTTTCATCTTTACTGAGTTTGAATTACATTGCAAAAAGAGCAAAGCTGGAACAAAGTATAAATTAGTGGGCAGTGTAAAATATATGTAAACAACAATGAAAAAGGGAACATGCTAATGAAAACACATACAGTAACATGCAGTATACATGACCCTCCTCGAACATGTTTCCTAAACAGCTACTCAATTTTCCATGCTAGAGTAACACTATGAGACTTAACTTTCACAGCTTTCACAAACACAGGTCCAGCTGTGCCTTTGCACCATGCAGGCATGCACCATATTCCCAAGATTTATCTACCGTACAGAACAGGAACAATCAGCAGTTCTTCCAACATTCAGAAAATCTCACTGTAATCATTAATAATCAAAACACTTTGTAATAATTCTTGAGTTGAATATTCTTCCATAATGCATCCAGTCATGTTAGCTATATCAATTTATGCGTCTAAATGCTGACCCTCCTCATATAAAATAGGTTCTGAAGGATTAATAGGCTACTTGGTTTTGGCAAGAATTTACCTCTGAATCAATTTACAGAAATTAAAAAAATACTTCTTGACCTATTCTCATATACCTGCATTTAGAACACAGGATCTCAGAAATACAGAATAAATACTTAGGGAAATAGTTTTAAATGGCAACATCAGGATGGGGAATACATTTACCATTCACTCATTCACTTGCCCTTTCCATTAATTGATGATGAGAATATATAACCAACTGTGCTAACGTGCTTTAAGATCAGCTGTTGTTAAGAAAAGGCATCGATCACTTGAAATGGAAGACACTTGCTTACAGAAATATCTTCCTTCCTTAGTCACTCCTACATGCCTCTCTGAAAACAACATCTCAGTAACCTAAGCATCATCATAGTAGTGAAAGCATTTAATTCTTTCTTGTACTGTACTGAAACAAAATCCTCTGGTGACTTAGGCCTACATTTACCATTACATTTCTAGATTGCTTATAAAGTCCACAGGGAGTTTGCTTACAAACTTTCTGCACTATTTACAGAAATCTCCATGACTTCTGTTACATGATATCGTTTACCTTCTGTGAATGACTGTTGGTTGTATTTGCAACCCCAAGTATGCATGAATCAGGAGAGAGAAACGTGTTTATTCAGGTTTCCTAGGTTTTTCATTCACACAATGCCAGGAAAAATGAGAGTTGAGGAGAGTTGTAATACAGGAGAAAATGCTGTGAGGAAATAATCTGGAGAGTGCTGCACAGAGAGCTTTTTCCTTAAGAAAAAATAAGAAGGAGGAGAGGAAGAGGAGTATTTGTACATCTTAAACATGGGAATTTTATGTGGTTTATCACTATGGAGGAGATAATGGGACTGTATCATGGAAAAAGAAGTTGATTTCCTGATTCTTCCCTAAAAAGTCCTCTTGTAAAATCCCGACATGTATTTCAGGATATCTTTTTCAGTTTCTACTGTGCTTTGCAGTGGAAGATCTACATTCTCCCAAAGGTGATTGCTGTTATCAGAGGTAATTCTCATATTCAGGATCTAGAAGATTCTGCCTCTTCTGTCTGCTTACCTGAGGACTCACAAGAGTAGGTCCTGCAAAGTTCTGCTCTGAATGACTTTCTCATGAATGTACCTTTTGTTTGCATTTATTTCATTTTTTTTTCTTCTACCTGTTCATGTACAGCTCTAAAATCATAGTTTAAAAAAAATCTGAGCTGGATACATTTTTTATCTAGTACCTACCTTTAGTCGTGATTTTTACTTTCCCTTTGCACAAAGAAAAGTGAATAAACGACATGCCACTGTGCCAGGGAGACACACTGGGAATTATGACAAATCTAGGCTATCTGTAATACAAGAGATTTTCTTGTCACTTTACTACGACTACAAACAACAGAGAAAAATCAAGCTTTCCAGTGTTCCACATAAAAATGATAATGATAGCACCCTGTGTTTCAGTTCAAACTACTGTTCTGCATTTTATACTCTTGATTTGTAGAAGAAAATAGAAACCTTTGCAGAATACTCTTTGTACCATCTTCCCGACTTTAAGAATGATGCTCTCTTTTTTTCAGATTACAGGGAACAGTTCCAGGAGGGGAAAAGGTATAATGGGAAAATGCTGTTCACTGCATTCTCTGGAAAGTGTAATTTTTTAAGAACTCTGCTGGTGATTTCCCATAAAACAAGATAATATAAGAGTAACTCCAATTGGAATAGAACTACCAGAATAAAGGCATGACTCTACTGCTCTTTTTCACTTAAGCCAGTTTAATTGTCATTCAGATTCCTTGGACCATAAAGATGTAATTAAGCTGCCTTTTCTCATCCTTCTGTTAATAAATATGCATAATGTGGAGAAAATTACAAGCACACACGGTAACACCAGAGCATAAGCACTTGTGAAAAAAAGTTATACTGACACAGTAGAAAGCAAAATTATCTACCGTACTGAGAAAAGGGATGATCCACATTATAATGTGAGATACAACATTCTGTATTTGGTATACTCCAATTCAAGATGTTTCAAATACCTTATTTGCACTTTCAGTTCAAATCTTACTAAATTCGCTAGATAAAAAGTGTGTCTTTTCCTAATGAAGTCAGCAGCAAAGTTATGTGACACCTGTCCAGCAGGAGTTTACATTCTGTTAATGATGATGAAACCTCATTATCCATATTGAAGATCTACTTTCACAATTATTTTCAGTTTTATCATGACCAGATTTCTAATTTCATCACTCTTTAGAGATACCTGAAGTCATATGTATTTATCTAAAACTGGTATAGTTAAGTTATTGCTTTCATCTTATGTCTGGCATTTTATTCATTTTAATTTCATTATTGTGTTACAATAATTTATTTTGTAAACTTTTTCTTCAGCTTAAATGCTACCTCTTATCATTCAAAACAGTGGTTATGAAATTAAATTGAGAAGCACATAAGAGAAGAATAAGCCTTAATAACTCACTCAATATATTTTACCAGCTGAAAAAGTCTCAAGGAAAATAGGAGCTAAAAATCCAGTTACTTATCGTACTGTATGTCAGTCATAATAGAAGATTAAAAATAAAATAATAACAATTTGAATCACATTTTAATTGGGATTAGATCATAACTCAGTTTGGTTGTTAAAATTTCTTCAAGTATGAAGCAACGGCCAGATCAGACTATCTGCAACCCAGAGCATCAAAGTTTCTGTCTCCTGGTCTGCTGCCAGTCTACATTATGACCTTGAGAATGTCGTGCAGTTTTTCCATTCTTTCTTTATATGCCTATACATTCTCTCTTGTTTTGATGGATTTGAAGATGCCTGGTAATAATGTATTAATACTTCATGTTGACCTGGTACAGGGAAGATGAATGTCTGAATAAATTCAATGAGGTTCTGTCTGGAGAAGCAGGCAGAAAGAAAATTACTGCTTTAAGACAGGCATCTCCATGCACAGTATTGTTAAGGAGCAAACTCAGAACTCTATAGTCAAACTGTAAAACTAATTTTGTGCAATATCCCAAAGACTTAAAGCACAGATTTAAAATTGGATATTCTCCAAAAAATAGAAGCAGTAGTTCTCTCTGGGAATTAGATTCAGATATAGAATTCTAATGAGACTGTTTAAAAAGCTTCATCTCGCAAAGATATCGTCTATCCATGGTAAGATTTATGGTTAGGTAGGTTTGTAGAGCAACTTGAAAGAAGATTAGTCCACACCTTTTTTCCTTACTGAAAGCTATTTTTCTAGCATTAAAAGAAACATTACTTTGATTAAGCAAGGCTCTTGCCTCACATTGTACCAAGCTACCCAAGCATGTACAGCACCCACACTAAAAGTGCTCCAGCAATCTAATCAACAAATGTACTTTTATGGATAAAGTATTCTCCAGATGAAAAATTTGGCTGTAGAAGAGTTTGGGTAGATTGCCTTAGAAAATCAGAGTTCCAAGGCAATCAAGTCTAGAAAAAGCAATACGTTCTATAGTTTAAAATGAGGAGGAAGAAGTGGGAGAGGAAGATATTTAGGGGTTATCAGCCAGTACTCATTTCCTTAATCCTGAAAGTCATGTTTTGAAATCCCTGATATATCAGCCACAACAAAAGTAACTTAAGAGCACTTTTTGTATATACTGTGTTCTCCATACAAACCTTGCAATAAGCTTTCTGCACAAACCATAAAAAAACCCCACACTTTAACCTGTTCTGTAAAGCCCTATCCCCTTTCCAGTATATTATGTTCTTGCAAGTGTTCTAAGAGTTTTTTAAGATTGAACATGCCAAATAACAGCCATCTTTTACAAACAATTTTCTTCTACTTGTTTCAAAATTCCTGCAGTTTGAAAATTCCACTCTAAATCAATATTTGATTCACTGGCAAGTGTTCCTTCACTATAAATACTATACATAGAGCCACTGTAAAAACCTTTACATATTATTTTAAACTCTTTGAGTGCCAAAAATGCTGAAAATGTTGAAAATATGATGTATTCACTACTTCCAAATCTTTTTCATGTACAATCAAGGAAATTTCCATCATTCAAAAACTGCAGTTATGAATTGCAGAGGAATGCTGTGAATTAGCAGAGCCTGTACATCAGGAATTTAGAAGATAATCATGTTCATAATGATATATGGTAAACCTAGAAGAAAGAATAAACATAGATTTAGGTGTTGGACAATTAAGTAATTAAGTTGACAAAGATGATCAGAGTTAACTAGGCTGTATTGTAACTTCTTTGGAACTGAGGAAAATTTAAAATAAATGGTTCAGTAAACATAGGGATGAAGAATTAAGTAAACTATGAGCTGGGAATCTTGCCAGAAATACTTGTATTTAAGCATGAGCTCAACAAATTACCTGGAAAGAACAACTGGAACATGTTGTAAGTACAGAGCCTTAAAGACAGTTTGCAACACACACTTTATTCATTCCAAAATATGACAGCAGACTAGATGCTGGAAGCTGAAAAAGTATTTCAACAAGCATAGTTATTCTTACACCTCTGTTAATGCCATCACTTAAATATGAGTCTCTTCCAGAGAAGAACAAGTTCAATAAAAAAATACAGGTCTTGAGACAGGTCTTATAAAAGCAAACAGTCCACTGACATCAATTATATCAGTTTTGGTCCATTCACTTCAATAAAAGGTAACACAAACTACTATTTATTCATTTGTGTCACTACAGCTATGGAGCCATATACTTGTTCTTTAATATGTAGCTTAATTACAAAATTTGGTGTTGTTGTAAACTTTTTTATAGATATTATTGTGAGAATAGTAAATAATAGAATTTGTTACAGTATAGAATAAAAGTAAAATAAGGTAGGGAACAGTAAAAATTTAGAATTTACATGTGTATTATGCCATGTCTTATATAGCGCTGCTGGAGATACACGTCAAATATTTTAAGTAAGTTCTAAACCAGTATAAGAGATGTCATAATTGTGAGCAGTTTTACAGTGGTAAGAAGATACTCTGAAACAGTCAGTTGGCCAGAGGAAGAAATATAGAGACTGAAGATAATTATCTCAATAACTTATATAATTCAAGGAAAATCTTTTAAGGTTGAAAGTCTAACAACACATTATTTTGCTATAAAAATATTGACAATGTGGTGGAGCTCACAACCTGCCTACAGAGCAATGCACTATGAGCCTCATAACAATATTTTTTAAATTTATTTTACCAATGTTATTATTTTTGTTGTCCATGTAACACAATGAATTTCCAGACAAGTGGAAAAGGTCAATATCTGACCCTAGAGAAATTCAGTAAGGTGTCCAATTCTAACAGAAACTATAACTATCCACTACAACCTGTCAAGAGGTCTTACAGATTCTCAGTCTTTACAGTCTTTAAACTTAAATAGCTGGAGTTTGCCAATAAAATATGGTTCAAGATCAAGTTCAACTTAGCATTAAGGATGTTGAGGCTCTGGAGCGTGTCCAGAGAAGAGCAACAAAACTGGTGAAGGGGCTGGAGAACAGGCCTTATGAGGAGCGGCTGAGAGAGCTGGGGTTGTTTAGCCTGGAGAAGAGGAGGCTGAGAGGGGACCTCATTTCTCTCTACAACTACCTGAAAGGAGGTTGTAGAGAGGAGGGAGTTGGCCTCTTCTCCCAAGTGACAGGGGACAGGACAAGAGGGAATGGCCTCAAACTCCGCCAGGGGAGATTTAGGCTAGAGATTAGGAGGAAGTTTTTCATGGAAAGGGTCATTGGGTATTGGAACAGGCTGCCCAGGGAGGTAGTTGATTCACCTTCCCTGGAGGTGTTTAAGGCATGGGTAGACGAGGTCCTGAGGGGCATGGGTTAGTGTTTGATAGGAACGGTTGGACTTGATCCGGTGGGTCTCTTCCAGCCTGATGATTCTATGATTCTATGTTTCAGCATGCATGTAATGAGACACTTCTTTTTAAGGGACAAGAATCAAGGTGAAGATACTTGAGCAGTTGCTTACTCTATGGGATCTGCTGGATGGGCAGACGCTATCTTTCCTGAACGTCTGTTAGGAATTTATTATCTGTACATGACTTTGTCCTGAAAAGGAATTTCAGACTTCAAACCTATAAACACTCCCATGATTTGGTCATGAGTCAGGCTCCCAGTAACGTACATAGTTTCTCCTACATTCAATACTATGACTTCGATATCTGGTTTTGAGATAACCTTAATTCAATGATGTCTCCTATGGGAGACATAATACAACAAAGAGACTAAATGTCACTTGCATATGTGTTTCTACACAGTATGTTGGTGCATAACATAAGGTGTTAAGTGTAGTCTGTAAAATGTCCTTGAAAGATCTGCATCATTACATATGAACTTGATAAAAAAAAGAATAACATATAATGGTACTAGCTTTGCAGCAACTGCAGTCTCTACAATACTAACTTCTGCTGAAGTAAAAAGAAAGCCAAATATACTAGTAGGCTCTTATTCCTCTGTATTCTACCCTAAAACCTGTAGAGCTGCCTTAGCTATCATAAGAGGATAGGAAGTGGAAAAAAATGCAAAATCTCCTGGGCTAAATCATGTAAGGCTTCCCATATACTAATCAATACTTTGACTTGCATACAAAAGTGAAAACGAAGCTTGAGCAGTGTTCCATAACTGATGTAAAATCTGTAAAACTTACTGCTTTTTAAAGTCAGCATTTCAAAATCATTATTGTAGCAGATTTTCTGTAGAAACAGTAGCAAACAGTAGGTCTACTTTCTTATACCTCTCCATACTGACTCCTCCTCATAATTTGAAACAGTAGGAGTATGTGTCATTATCTGCTCAAAAAAAATCACACATGATCTGTACAAGTATAATAATACATTACCATTTCATTGTCATCACAATGCGATTGTAGGTGTGCATAGAAGGACGTTGAATAGCAACAGTTGTTTCTCTGTGCAATATTGGCATTTAGTGGTAGGATGGTTTGAAGGGTAATTTCAAGATCCAAGAAGAGATTTTTGCAGTTCAGTTGAAGCATTCAGTTTATATGAAGTAGGATATTTTTATCAATAAAAGTTAGTTAAGCCATCCTATTTCCACGGTAGTCATGTTCAGCCCAACTATCTGTTTTACAATTCTGCAGACGTATTACAGGCTTAATGCTTTATGCTGATTCCAAAGATCCCCCTTTACACTCTATATCACTTCTTGTCACTTATGCCACACATGCAACAGTTACAGGTTTCACTATTGTATCAACTCTTTTCCTTCATCAGTCACTTCTCTTAATATTAGCTCAACTCACCTGCTACTCAAGTAGGGACAAAAGTAGATATAATCTGCATTTGCTGAAGAGTAGAAATGTGAATGTTTCCTCATAAAAAACAAACCAAACCCAGAACATTTCCTCTTCCACTGATGCAGAATGTCAAAAGCAGCTCAGAGTACTTCCTAAGAGCAAAAAAGTTACTCCCTAAAGGACACTTTACAATAGAAGCAGGACACAGGACTTCAATACACCGTCTCCTGGAAAATACACAGAACTGAAAGAAGCATAAAGAGTTAACTACATAAATCTCACATTTGTCTCCTGGTTCATTCTAACAAGGCATCGCTGAAGCCAGGTGTGCATCTGGTTCTTCCAACATTCAGAAAGCAAAGAACAGAAAATTATCTTGGTTGTATGCTACATTATTTTTCTAGAGTATCTATATCTTTTTTGTTTGATTTATGACATTTTTAAGGCACTGAAATATTTCGTCTGATCTGACTTTTCTGATAAAGTTTTGAAATATTCGACAAATGTGGTACATAATGTCACATGTTAGTAAAATAGTTGAATTACAAATTAATAGTTGAATAATTTACTTTTGGCATTGTTACCAATTATGCAACAAGCTGATTCTTTTTTTACTCTTACTGCAGCTTTTGCTGACATGATGAGGAGTTTTGTTATTTCAAGTTTCAATCTGTGTCCTGTATGTTTACAGAAGTAAACATCCATCATCAAAAATAAAGAAAGAGACGGAGACTTAATCTTCTCAATGTTCCCTCTAGACTATCCAACAGTAGCTCATCTCTAATGCCATTGAGCAGTTTACAGAACACATCAAAGAGGACATGTCCCCCAGTGATCCACTTCACACTTCATAAAAATCTCAAAGACAGCCCTTACATGCTCCAAAATCTACAAAACAGTACCTGCTTCCCTGCTGCTTATCCCCATTCTCTGCCTCTAAATCGCTGTCTCTCTATTTTTCTAAGACATCTTCTACCCTAGTTGGTACCTAGTAAAAGACACTAACACATCAATCAAAATAGACAGACCTAAGTCTGCTTCCTCCAATTCTTCTCCTTTCTCACTCAATTGTGTAAGTTACACAATAAGAATTTCATCTAGCTACCACCACAGTATCATTTGCAAAGCTTTTCTTCTCTAAAAAAACAAAACCTTCTATTTAATAATCTGGGAGTTATTATTTTTGTTTGGTTTGGTACATTTTCTGAAACATTGCTGCAACCCAGAAAATTATCATAACATTCAAAATAAAATTGTAAGTATTCAGCTACTCTCCTAAGGATAGCAAACCAATAAAAAGATTTCACAGATACATAAATTATTCACTCATTCAGAAGAAAATACGGTACAGCATATCAAGATGGGTCATGCTTAATATCTCTAGGATTTTACAGTCACCAGTAAGGGAGCAGCTCGAGAACTTGTTCTTGCGTGCATATAGCAACCACCAAAACCACAGAAATCCCCAAATTATCAACAGTACTACAATTTTCTAAGTATGTATGAAATTGCGTTGTTTAAAAAGGGCTAGTGTATTGAGAAGAAAAAAAAATCTTAACAGCAGAGAAAAATGAAGAAAGGGATCTGGTAAGTGTAAGGCTAATATATTCAGTGGCTAAAATACATTTATTCCTGGAACAGGAAGGTAAGTGACAGATCATTAACATGAAGTGGCGACAGCATGATGCTAAGAAAGTCAAATCACCTGTTACTCTTCAAAATGCAATTACTTTTCTAAAATGTTGTGCTAGGATGACAGGCAACTATCAGAAGGCTTTAAGGACTGATTTTAGGTAGAAAGATTGGCAAGAGAAAAACAAAACCAAGAGAAAAATAAAACAAATATGAAGGATGTGACATCCTTTTTGTGGTGACATTTTTTTGCAATGCACCTTTTTCTGTTATTTTTTAGAAGAGGAGCTCTTTCCCAAGGCTGAGTTTCAAGTAAATAAATAAATAAACATGTATTTTGACACATTTTGCCTACTGTCTTTTTCAGAAATTGTGAAAAAAAATGCATCTAGCATTTCTCATAATAACTCTTCAGACTGTATTTTGTTCAGGGAGCCATTTCCGCTGAGGAGAAATGAAGGGCTGAATGGTTCTATGGTTCTAGGTATCGTTCTATGGTTCTAGGTATCATTCTAGGTGTGGTTAATGGTTCTAGGCATGGTTCTATCGTTCTAGGTATCGTTCTATGGTTCTAGGTATAGTTCTAGGTATCGTTCTAGGTATCGTTCTATGGTTCTGTGGCTAAAACTTTAATCTTCAATTTGCTCAGGAGTACCACTGAGACCTGAGAATCATAAAATCACCAGGTTGGAAAAGAGCTCTTGGATCATCAAGTCCAGCCATTCCTACCTGTCACTATGCCATTTCCCTGACCCTTCTCTACTTGTCTTTTAAACACCTTCAGAGATGGTGACTCAACCACCTCCCTGTTTCAATGCCCAATGACCCTTGCTGTGAATTTTTTTTTTTTCAGGTATGCAGTCTGAACCTCCCCTGGCAGAGCTTGAGGCCATTCCCTCTTGTCCTGTCCCCTGTCACTTGGGAGAAGAGACCAGCACCCTCATCTCCACNTATTCAGTTGTTCAGTAGAACCCCCAGGTTCTTCTCCTCCAGGCAGCTTTCTAGCCACTCTTCCCCTAGTCTGTAACACCGCCTTATTCCAAAACAAAGCTCATTTTGAAAATATTCAGTTTGTCATCTGTCTCTCTGTAGGCCCTTATATACCTTTATTTATCACACCAAGAGCCCGTTCCCACCATCTATCATGCAAAAAAACCATCAGACTATATTTTAACTACTACTTATCCATCCTCAGTAAGATGATTATTTAAATACAAAGCTCTTTCATATTTTTCACAGTAGTCTGATCTGTCTTAGTGAATTTTCAAAAAATTCTTACCCTCATTATGATCTAAGGTTATGGTCCGACCTCAAGATATTTATTGTTTACTATCTCTGATCTCTCTCCCTCTTCTCCCATGATTTTAGAATACTAAAACTTACTACTATATATTCATTTATTAAGAATTAACTACTTAATCTTTTCCATTTTACTGCATGATTCAGAGGGGAAATCTTGCTAACGTTACAGTAGCAAAAAGAATATTAAAACTACTATTGACTTCAGTTTGTCTTCTTGACATGTTCAACATATTATATAAAAGTTCTTTCACTGTTGACATCATTGTTCAATGACATTCCTTTCTGTTATTTTTTTATATGCAGGTAAGTGAGAAACACCAATACTTTGCCGCAATACATCTCCGAGACTATTTTATAGAGGAGAGCTGTGTCTGACACATAGTCAGCAAACATCAACTACATTTCCAGCAACTGCTCCTGTAATCTAAGATTTACTACAATCTATTTTTTTTCTTTTTTAAAACAATATCAAAGCCAAGAAATGTCACTTTAAAAAAAAAAGTAAATTATCCACTGAACTGGAAACTGGTTTCTGAAACATTTTGAATTGAAAGGAAATTTATTTTCATTAGAAATAACTACTAAACAAAACAGCTGCAGATCCTGACTTTACAAATCCTGCTTTGTAAAGCATACTAAAGTATCTTCAGGAAGGACTAAAGAATTCAGTCTAATATTTATTTTGTAAAGTACTCCATTCATATTCTGTACAGTACTTCTACTGCATTCCTCCAGACCTCAGCTGACTCAAATTTACTCATGGTTTTTCACCTTCTGAAAACCTTCAGCTATTAGAGGCTGAAGATAAAAGGTGATTTAAAAAAAAAAGAGATAAAGGACAAAGCCATGCAAAAGTCATAGAATATATATTTGGAATAAATGATGAAATGTAAGAACTTAATGTTTGTCTGCAGCTACTCAAGTTTAATCCCACAAGTAACTCTGGAATCATATGGAGATGAGTAAGGGCAGAATTTTGGCCACAGCCTTGAGTATAAAGAACACAAAGGCTTGTAGAAATCCTAAGACTTCCAGAGGTTAGATTTCAGCTACACTGAGTGTACAAACGTGTCTCACAAAATACAGCAGCCTGCTTGGGTTGGACCTTTTCCAACAAAGAGTTACATACCCATTTTCCGCAATAGTAGCTAAAACTTATAAAGAAAAACTGACTGAAATTTGATGCCAAAGAAAGGTAGTCTGTTAGCCTGTAACGCATATTTATTTATGCTCAGGAACGCAGAGGGAAAAATGTCAGGGTTTTTGCTTGACTGACCAGATCCTTAACTCAGTCACACCTTCCAAATGCCACAGTCAACTGTAACAGTGCAAAAGCATAACCAAGAATAATATCCAGGATCAAAGGCTCTGGATAATATGTAAATATAAGACACTAACCAAGACACTAACCAGCAGAAAGGAGATTTTTGCATAATTCCCCCATGTAGCATCAAAGCAAAACTAGTGTGATTAAAACAGAAATCTACATATTTTCTAGGAATAAATATGGAAAAACTGTGTTTCTCAATATGCCAGGATCCTCAAAGATCCATGACATATGTACCCCAGACCATATGGATAATAGTAAGAGGAGAAGTGTGCTTCTGTTGTCTCTGACACTGCAAAATACCATAAATAGCTCTGATAACCATCGACAGAATAATTAAAATAATTATGTATTTATAACACTTTCCTATTCAGGCAAATGAGAACATACACATAGGAAATATAAAACAGGATAAAAAGAACAAGAAGGTAATTAACTTTTAACATCACATACTGAAGGAATTCTATAATTCTATATTCTATAACTCTTGCTGTGCACGCCTAAGGTCATACTATCTTCACTTTATGTAGAACTTAAAGTTGGAGGAAAGACGTATATAGAATTATAGAATTGTTTGGGTCAGGAGAGACTTTAAAGACCACACAGTTCCAACCCCTCTGCCATAAGCAGGGACACCTTCCATGGTTTAAGGAACATTTTATAAAAAGTACTATCTGCAGATGCCTATTACAGAGTTTTAGGACGGGACCAAAGGCTTCATTCAAAGCACACTAGACAGAGACTGAGAAATCAATGGAGTTCAAGGGCCTGTACTAAGGGGCCCCCACAGTTCGTACTGTCTTCAGCAACACTAAAGGTCATTCACTAAATTACAATTTGAATAAATTTAGGACCAAAGCAGTGACATCACAAACAGAAACAAAAGCTCAGTGAGAACTGTCACCTCTGAATTTGACTTTCCCTTCGCCTACCGGCTTTTGCAGGAGCTGTGACTCCTTATGATGCTGCCCCTCAGCAATGGGCTGAGAACAGAAAGCGCGAGCCAAGAGCAACAATATTAAAGGATCCACATGCTGCACTGTATTCAATGTTTTCTGTGCACATGTGTATGTATATGCTGACCCCCTGAGCTCTCTTCCCCATCTCACTACTCTATGCCTGTGGATAAGTGTGTACACATTTTGGTTAGTCTTGCTTTCAGTCTTCATTTTGTTTCAAGACTCTCAGCTGCAAGTTAGGACAATTTTAATTAAATATCCCTATATGGGTTATCATCCTTGTTCTACTTTATAGGAGTTCTACTTGAGTTAGTAGGACTGCAATGAGAGAAGAATCTTAACCCAAGGAACTAAGATATTTTTTAGTAACAGAAATGTATTTCCTTACAAACAGTCTTAAACTATCTTGGACTATACTAAAAGTCCCAACATTACAAATATCAGTATTAAAAAACCCAAACACATCGAGTATCTTTTCTGAACAGACATCTATGCATAGAGAGTCTAACCCTGTATCTAAGCTACTTAGATAGCTCCACCCTTATCCTTGTACCATCATCTTCAGTATAGCCATCCCTCTTCACAGAAGGTCAACTGGCATTTATGAAGCTTAAAGCGCCTGCCCAAGGTTTAAGCTTGCAAGATGTGAATCACACATAGCTACCAGATCATTCTCCCTCTCTTAGGTTCAAAATCTGTTTTACAAAATCACTGATGGGTTTATAGCAAGAAGTTTTCATTTTCTCCATCCTCAGGCAGAATGACTTCAGGAATAACTCTTAGAATTTTGATATAAACTTCAAATAATGTTTAGTTCTTTAGTTCAAGTAAAACCATCAGTAGGAAATGCAAATCATTAAAAATGCCATAGTCGACACTGCTTAAATAAAACCATATGAACACACTAACAATTTTCAATAAAACAAATTAATAAAAAAACTTATTTTCCCAAGGGCAGAGAAAGCATCTTTACAAGACTTAGCAGCCTAAAAAAAGTGCTTAAAGCTCAGATATCATTACCTTTCCCTTGCACTGATTTTATTTTCTTCACTATACTTGCTTCACACTAGTAGTAATTTTATAATATATATATTGACAAACTTGTCATTATACAAATTATAACAACAAAAATATTCCTCCTTTTAAAGCCATCTATGAGGCTTGTGGTCTGAGAGATGGAGAGATTAATAGCAGAGCCAGGATCAACTTAGCCTTCAACTTTTAG
Organism: Piaya cayana; assembly: GCA_013389865.1. NCBI lineage: Eukaryota > Metazoa > Chordata > Aves > Cuculiformes > Coccyzidae > Piaya > Piaya cayana. The sequence continues at coordinate 117,126 of WAAB01022726.1, forward strand.
CAGTAGATATGGCTTTCTCTCTTATTGAATTAACCTGCTCTTCACTTAAGCAAAGGCCTAGATGTCTTAAATGTTCTGATCTTGTTGGAAAGATATTGCCTCCCAGCTGGGCAAAAGATGCAAATAAGAACCTGCTGGCAAGTAGCTCTGAATGGATCCCAGGCACCTTGCAATGAAACTTTCACTTCAGTGGAAGGCTAAATATCAAGGTTACATAAATCCTTTTTATTCACACAAGCAGGAGTCAATTAAAACTGTCATCTTAAATTCAAAAAAGGAGACCAGCTGACCAAATCTTCAACAATTTCCCTCTATTCTTATAGCATGCAGTGAGTAAAATATATAGGAATTGTATTCATTAATATGGCCAGGCACAGAAGCAAAGGTGATACTGATTTTCACTGTGAATCAACTGTTAACACTAATGACTACCAGGATTTTAACAGAAAACTTTTCAGAACTATTTTTAGATAGAAAACTTATTAATGATAACAAAAAACACTGGTCAAGAAACTAATAATGTTGTTCCACCAAAATAGCAGTTGCACAATTTATTTCATTCCTGCCAGTAGATCCAAAATTGATAACAGCCCTCAAGTAAACAATCCTGAGGCACAATCAAGTTTAAATTCTAGTACAGTATTATGTTCAGTCTACTATTTGATTAACTTAATCCTGATCTTTAGAGCTGGCTTCTTTCACCGAGTCATTCCAGACCACTGAGCTGCTGAGAAATAGAAAGCTTCTGAAAGTGGCAGTTACAGACAGAAAAGAACATTTTTCACTCAATGAAATCCAGGGGCTTCTTTCATTTATGCCTCCAACCAAACTGACTTGATTAAAGTTTTGTTCCATTTTCTTTTAATTAGCCAGGGCAGCGTCAATTAATTATTAGTGTCATGTATGGAAGCAGTACCAGGAAGTTCTATGCGGGCATCATACAAATATGATTTTTTTAAAAAATGATCAGTCTAAAAGTTGTTCAATCTAAGTTACAAAGCAGGATGCACTGAAATGTATTATCGATTTAGTTCCACTAACAAAACTTTTAAAAATGCAATCCACAGTTTAAAACCCCATGATTTAAAAGCCATCATGGTCAGTGCCACATAAAAATCTCCACAAAATTCTGTCTAATGATGCTGGGTGTTACGTAGAAGGGTAATGATGTGCAGTCACTAGCCTGGGGCAGTCATTGCTCTCTTCCCGATTACAAGGACGGAGTCTGTATATGAATGGAGCTCAGGGACAGAAAGGCAAAAGCTTTCAGCTATCAATCTCTGGCATCTATTTACATAAAGCTAAATACAACCTAGTACACACTTAGATATGAGTATGTTCTGAGCTACTCAAATCCCATTGAGCTATTTTCTGGTGTAAATAAAAATAAAATCTGGTCTTAATTGTGTATGTGTTGTCGATGTTGCTATAAAATGTAGGCACTTTATGTGGGCACTCGTGGACAACAGGACTGTTGAAAGTTCTTGGCATACTGTTCACTGTTAAAGCAGTTAAATATGCTGACCTAATTTGTCTTTGATGGTTACATCACTTTAAGACAACTGAGGACAAATCCCACTTTCCAGTGCCACTGTTTCAAGCTGTTCTGTAGCAAGCACCAATAGACAATAAGCACCACGCTGCACCATCACAGTCAGTGCTGCCTGAGTAAGAGATTTATACCTTGTTTTAGCCAGAATAAAAACCTGTCCGCAATCTACCAAAGATTCAGTGGTAAGAATTAAATGTCCTATTTCTTTAAGACAAATACACATAAGAAGAGGGAATATTCTCTCTCTTCTTGTACATAGATAGAGCACTTTGTCTTCTATCAACCATCATTGTTTTGTTTTCTTTCTAACTGGTCATTCAAAGTTCAAAGCACAGCTTTTAAGTACTTTTTGCACTGTAGCTACTATTTTCTTTATAGCAGTATAGTTTAAATGTTGGATACATCAATTCTGCTTCATACTGTGGTAGCTATGCCTTATTATATATTGTAGTGCACAGCTTGCTTATTTTACCACAGCAATTGCGGCCAGATAGCTAATATGTTAAAAAGTATTGTCCCCAAAAAAAGAACTGCAGATGAAATTGCTAGGACAGCATCTGTGAACAGTCTAGAATTAAGTTTACATACCACACTTGTAAATTAGTGAGAAGGGGAAGCATAGCTGACTATTAACACGTATTGCTTTTAATGTAAGAAGCTCTTGCATTTGTTCTTAAACATCCTTTTTCTGTCTTTCCCTTTTAGTTTGTATTGACAGCTTGGCATTCCAAGCTGTGAGGTTTAAAAAAGCTGACCTTGAAAACACAGTCACATTTATTTTTGAACGTTAGTTTAGTTTCACACCCTGAAAGTGGCTTCCTGCTTTCCAGATTTTGCTGAACACTGTATGACCAGCCATGCCTGAAGTCAGTGCATAGCTCTGTTCAGGCTGCACCACAATCACTTACAGCTTGAAATACAAAAAGAGTCTGATTTACTAAGGCATGGTGTGATAATAATCACCTCCACCACCCTTCCTGGAAATGGTTAGCTCACTCACACATCTGACTGCTTTTAGAGGTGGCAGGCTGGTTCCTTGCAGCAAAATTTTTGTGAGCTCTTCCTCAGCACTGGCAGAGGGGCATTTTTACTCCAATAGGCTTCCTGCAGTGCCCACATTAATTTCACGCACAGGTAGGTATTCAAAGACCTAGCTAGGGAGGACCTCTTCCCATTAAAAACCTGAAGCCACCTTTCTAAAAGTGTCGTGTGCACTGTCCAGAATATGCACAGCACAGGGCTCCCTTACATCCTGCTAAGCTGCAAGAATGTCTGTTCATTAAAGCAATCTGTCAGGCTGACATTAGGGTTGAAGGGGCTGCTCTGTGCTAAAATCAACTTGTAACATTTCCATGAAACTTCCCTAATAACAGTATTATGACTAGCTATCAGAATTTTGATAGGCACTGCAATAAGCAAATCCATGAGTACATACAGAGTGTTCTACTGGAAAAGGTGGGATTGAATCAATGATGTTGATACAGCTGGGGTCGTGAAATATGTTCAGTACTCAAGGGAAGCATTAACTTTATGCTCTCTGACTTTCCTAGATGCTTAAAGATACTCAGGTATAGACAATTTCCAAAGATGGCTGTTCAAACACAGAACACTGCCCTAGTTCCTGAGATTTCCTGCTAGTTGCAAGCTCCACACATTTAAGTTTCAGATAGCTGTGAAAGAATCAAGAGCATATTACGTGTTAATTTCTTTCACACATGACCCAATACAGAAAGGCTTACTTGGAAAGTATTTCCCCATCTCACAAAAGCACTTATTCACAGTTCAGATTAACCTTATTTACCTCACTCCTGGCATCACATTTCACATCTAGTATCCTATTTGCTCAGTTTTACAACACCGCTATCTTTAATAGAATTGCTCCTGATATGTACTAATGCACTTCACAATCAGGAAAAAAGCACATGACACAGCAAAATCAGGATATAGTATTTTACCTGTTTGTGCCTGTCTTGACGAGCTGTTATAACCTATTGAATGTTCACTCTTAGCTTATCCCAATTATGAAGTAAAACAGGGTCACTTAAGCCTGAATTGAATGATGAGAAGACAGAAAACAGGCAAAAAATTATAACCTTGCATTGGAGGTACTAGCCACTGCTTACTGGTCTAGAGGAACATTATTAAAATAAAGAACAAGTAATTCCCCCTTCACCATCAAATTTTCAGTGAGCAATCATTGCATCTTCTATGAGAAAAAAAAAAAAGAAAAATAAACATTAATGACCATGTTCCTGTGTAGACTGAAAAAACTGCTGCTGCTGCTTAAAGAATTTGTTATTCAGTTTTGCTGCATATAACACTGGAATGCATATTGTGCAGGAATAATCTTATGTCAGCCCTCTTATAGAATCACAACTTCTTCGTAGCCAGCTACAGTATTTACATGGGTTTATTAGTCCTAAAAGTATAAAAGTTTTGTACAAGCACATCCTGAATAAAAATTCGACATCTAAAAGTTTCACATAACCACAGCATTTGAAGTAAGACAGCAGCACAGTAGCTCATGCTAGAGTAGGTGTAGTAAAGCAACAGTGTTGAAACCATTGACACTGCTGCATCACGATCCAGCATTGCTGCACCTTCTAAAGAACTCGTGTCAGGAAAGCACTATCAGCAACCAATGGCATTAGGAAAACTAGCCTGACATCAAAGTGAAAGTATTTGAAATCAGGAAAATTTATTGGAGGAAAAACAAACAAACAAACAAACAAGTCATCAGTGTCCTAGCAGCCTAATGCTGTCTTGGTACTAAGAGCATCCTTTACAACTCTGATTACTTCTACCTTTTCCCCCACAAGCATGCAAAGGCAAAACACACTTGCAGTCCCCCAGTCTTCTGACTGTAAACACTACAGACACCCAAGACAGCTGTCTAGCCAGGCAGAACCACGCATGCTGCATCCCTGTCCTGCAGGTGAAGGAGGATACCTGCCTAAGAAACACTGCTCTAGAAGCATTTCTTATCAAATGGCTTCAGCTGAATATTTGCCAGGGCAATAATGCTGAGCTAGTCCTCTTACTTGGTTCATTCATCAGCAATGATCTAAATTTAAAACACATACCTCGGAGGAAGGGGAAACCTTTGATGACTCTCAAACGCATCTCTCAGTATTTAAAAAGAGATTCCAAATCATTATGAGCAGCATGAGGGGTGTCATGAAAGGGATGCAATGTGCGATTGATGCATCACATCAGCAAGGATTTTACAAGCGCTATTTTTATATGCTTAATTCTCAATAACCAGAAACTGTGTCTTTATTGAACAAGTAGTTTCCTTAGTCCCTTCTGAAGATGCAAACATTGGAAATCAGGGCTCTCTGGTTAATTTGTCTTTGGCTTATGGTGAAATACTCAAGTCTTTGCTTGATTCTTACCCCAGGTAGGCTGGTATGAGTCCATTTAATTCCACCCAGTTAAATGGACTACTGCCAATTTATACCAGCTGATAGTTCAGGACTATGATGCTTTATTAAAAGGGCACTTTAAATATCAAATTTTTTTCTTAATAAAATCAATTGCTATGCTACCTAGCACGACATTTTAGCTTCTCAGAATAATGCTTCTAAGTACTGGAGGGTTGTAATTCTCCCCATAAAGACAAACTGAGAACAGTGAGATCCACAGCAGGCATGAGATCTCAGCTCCACAACACTGACAGCAAAACACTGCAAAATCTCAATGTGGTAAACTACACGGTACACGGGCACAAAGCCAAGCATGTATCCTTTAGAGATCTCTGTATAACATACAGAAATATGAGAACAGCATGTCCTTACTCATTCTAACAAACTGGCACAGACCCACAATGAATGGAAATTAATATCTACTACATCAAAAAAGCCAACTAATTTTGTAGCCATTTTACAGCAGCCTTTATATACTGCACCAGTACCACAGCCCAAGAAAAATAGGTATTGGAAGTGATAAGCAATCATAAGTAATACTGTGGGTAGCATCACTTATGGTACCATTTAATACTGGACAGAAGTTGCTTACAAAACCAAAAGTACTTATAGATAGCTGGCTACAAACATTACAGCAATCAAACAACTACAGAATAAAAAATTATTAGCAATTTCTGGACAATGTAGTCTTTTCCAAAAGCAAATCCACAGCAGTTAATTTCAAAGCAACTAGAAAAACTGCTGAAGATGATGGTGTTTATAAAATCTGAATAAACTTGATATAAATGGGAAAACTCTGGTTTCATTTACATACGTACAGCCACTGTGAAGAGAAGAATTCATCCGCAAAGCATATTGTGCCTAAGTAGGAAAAGGACTCAGGACCAGATATAAGCTTTACTGGACCCAGTTCTGCTCTCAGCTATACCCACTTAACTGTTTCTGCAGCATTAAAAATCATGTAACTTCTCAAAAATAATTATGTCAAAGAAAAAGGGTATTTGCAAACCCAGTGTCAGGGTTTTGAGGAAAATCAAAGGGAGAAACATTGACAAAGACTGCTTTAAAGATTCGGGTAAATCAATACTGGTGTGATTTTTTTCGGTGGTGTATTCCCTGGGTGTAGTCACACTGTTGAGACATTCACAAACTTAGGGAGTAACTGTGAGGTTTTTGTAAGAAATAGATCAGATCTCTGCCTGAGCGTGCAAGAAACAGCATCCACCTCCCAAAAACACAGTGTAACACAAAGAAAGATATCAAAGCAGAAGCATTAGAGGCATAAGAAAGGAATAAACTTCAGGAGAGGCATCAAGTTAAGGTGACAAATGATTTATAAACATAACATGTAAAAGCTGAAACCCAAACCAAAACATATCATGTCTTCCAGCTCCATCTATGTTATATGGCTCCTTCACTGCTACAATTCTCCTATAATTTGCTCTATATTCACCCTTTCTCCAAAAGTTTTTTTTCTGTATTTTCTTCTTGTTCATTCTTCAATACTGCACTCCTTTTCTCTTTATTCTCAAGTCATTCTTTCAGCACTGCTCTTACCTCTTTTCAATTACTGGAATCTTTGCTCATCAATTTTAAAGGAGCTAAGGGAAAATCCATTTCTTTTGTAAATTAGAATTGCAAACATCCATTCACTCTTTCACTCATTCTACTACCTCAGTAGTCTTCTAACCAAGAATTTCCTGAGCATAGTCCACATTTTGTGTGAATTAGAAAGTTGATCTTTGAAACTCTTCATTGCACTCTTTTTTACTGCCTCAAATGTGAGCTGAAAGACAACAAAATCGAACTTTTACCAAGTTAGCAAGAAAAAGATCTTATTCACTTTTAATCTTAAGAATGACAATTCAACACTAACACTCTAGTGTTACAGTCCACAAATGTGAGCCTCAAAACATTCCTGTGGATTTAAAAGCTTTTGCTGAATCACTAGGATTCCTTTTGAAACACCTTTCATCTTCAAAACTTGAGGAAACTTTTACAATTTAATCTATTTATGATAACTACTTTCATTGGCTGACACAGCATGTGCTAGAGCCACCTCACGTGCCTATAAACCACCTTGATGCAATGCTGAAGCAGACTGGATGCAGCCACAGGTCTGCCTCCTCACACAGACTCCAGCACTGCAAAGCAGTTCGCAGAATGGCATTTTCAAATATCAAATACAGACAGGGCAAATTTTCGTTTTAAATAACACACAGTGCTATAGAGGGCACTGGAAGCTGCCAAGCCACTAGTTGTTAGTGTCCCTAAAAGCCATAATTAGCCTGATTATTCGGGAAAATTATAACAGTGATAAACTCACCAATTAGCCATCATTCTAACACAAAGACTTAAAGAAGAACAACTGCTTCACCAACTGCTTGGAATATGCCAGCCCTGGAACTCCAGCAAGCAGGAAAAAGCACTGCTCTGGCTTAGCTTGGGAAAATCAACTCACCAAATGGCATAGAAGGGCACAGTAAAAAGGAAGGAATAAGACTCCTGAGAACATCCAGCCTCACACAGACTAGACTTCAGCATTGTTCTTACTTTCATAAATTACTAATAGAAATCAACAGTGTTTGAAATATTAACAGAAAGTTTGTATCATTAAGAGTCCATCAGCTACAGTTTACAAATAACCTTTTTTACTGTAAATACAGAGTATCATATTTAACACTATTGCCAAGAGCTAACACAGATTAATTCAAGAAATCATATTTCTTTCCATTTAGTCTGTACTGGCTAAATCGGATGTACCAGTAATTTAAGTGTGGTATTTTCCTCCTCAATACAAACTTGTAAAAGTAGTTCCTAAGCCAACCAAGAACAACCAGGAGTCATTGTGCTTATATATTATTTTCAATTGTCCTGTACATTACCCTTTCTAACTCTTTCAAATTCACACATATTTCAGAGCAAAGATTACATCTGCAGCAAATTGCTCTTCTGTCATGCATGTATATTTCTTTCATAACACTACATAGCACTTTGCAGTAATTAAACAACAGTTTCTAAATTTCATCCTTCTGGGATCACTCTTCCTTACACGTCCAGCCTCTACCACCTATTCCCCACACTTCTGAAAGACTGAAGAGCTCGGTGTTGAGCACTGGAAGACACAGTGAATGGATTTTCTACAGACTTACAGTACCATAATGAACAACTGAACTGTGGTTTAGCCCAGCAAACCACATGGCAAAGGGCTGCTATACCCAGAAGATACACTTTATACTAAACAGATAGTCAGCAATATTTGCTAGTTTACAAATGACTGATTCCTACTGCATTACCCAGATAAAGAGATGAAGCATAAAAATGTGATGGAAGACAAATTAGAGCCCACACCTCCTAACATACATGAATTAATTCTAATGCAGATATATTTATTTTTAATAAAAAGCATACTGTTATGATAGAAAGACTACAATAATTGAGCTCTATGATGCATGGAAATACACAAATATCATACAAAAAAANTTTAAAGTACCATAATGAACAACTGAGTCTAGCCCAGCAAACCACATGGCAAAGGGCTGCTATACCCAGAAGATACACTTTATACTGAACAGAGAGTCATCAATATTTGCTAGTTTACAAGTGAATGACTCTTATTGCATTACCTAGATAAAGAGATGAAGCATAAAAATGTGATGGAAGACAAATTAGAGCCCACACCTCCTAACATACATGAATTAATTCTAATGCAGATATATTTATTTTTAATAAAAAGCATACTGTTATGATAGAAAGACTACAATAATTGAGCTCTATGATGCATGGAAATACACAAATATCATACAAAAAATGTAAAATATATTTTACACATGTAAAATAACCCAACATCCAGCATGAAGCACTGCAGCATTATTTCCATTAAACGAACAAATTTTCAGAGATGCGAAGAAGCCACAGTTCTAACTGAGAAGTTACTGACTAATAATAAACTATTTGTCTTTATAGCTATCAATCTGTCGCTACTCTAGCACTCATGGTAATAACTAAATACTTCAGTTACTAAGAATAAAAACTGGATTAGCAAGCTAGAGCTTCATGACCAAAAGACTTTTTCAAATATGAAAAATGAACCACAGAGATTTTCTTTAATCACCCCAGATCTATTTTTCAACACCTATCCTCATTCAACTGTCTTTAATCACACAATTTATATCTTCTGTAACTAGGTCTCCTTCTGAAATATATACTTTATCTGAGAATCTGTACTCCTACAAAAATCAGTATCTAAGCCTTAAAATGCAATCGCTAAATTTAATTAATGTAATAACAAATGTGAACTCAGGATGACCAGTAGTCTCTCCCATTCAGTGACATCAAACACAAAGAAACTACACTTGAACTGTATTTCCACTGATAACAGAGACATACCCATGGACTACCTTTGGCACAGAATTCTCTTCACGTATATTAAAGCTTTCTGGCTAGAAGAATCAGACACCATAAGCTGTGCCCATGGAACTCATCGACTGGGTGGTCAGCAAAACCACATGAGTAGTACATGTTTCAGATATTCAAGGAAGATTTTCTATGCCCAAGTTAGAAAGTAGTCAGGATGCCTGTATCAGGTTACATGCTCGTGTGTGTGTGAACAGCCCTACCAAAGACAATTGAAAGAATATTATTAATCTAAAGATGGACTGAAGTTGCTTCTAATCAGTACTGAACACTTGATCATCGCCATAACTTGATCAGAATTTTCTACGCAGTACTGACTGAGGGAAGGTAGTACAGTAAGATTTTTTTAACCATAATAAAAAAGTAAGAATTGTGTCAACCACAAAACCACTTTCCTACCATCAACCTGTTTGTCTTTACATTTTAAAGATACTTAAAAGCAAGAAGACATTACTGAAAGATAGCACTATTTGAAATGTACTGAAGTTTGATATCGGTTTTCATAATGAATGGGTTTATCAGTCATCATAAGCCAAGCACTTAAGAAAAATAAATTAAAATATCATAACAACTAAAAGCCTGAAAAATCTTTACCAAGATACTGAATTTATTCTTAGATTGTCATAATTTTCCAAATTAGATTTCAGGTATTCGTTTTAGATAGCATTTTACAATTGATCTCCAGTCTATTTACATTCTTTGACTACTCATTTTTCTATGCAGTCAAGTAAAAGACACCTGGAAAAGATGAACAATATTACTCTCACTGGTTTAATGTAAAAGAAATTGAATATACCCAATGTGATTTATCCTCTGCTAAAATTACACTTCCATGTTTAGTTACTGAGTTTTCTTATTAGGTCACATATACTTAAGAACACTGATATTCCACTAGTTCATTTTACTGACAACAGAACAGTACTTTTCCCTGCTCAAGTCTTTATATAAGAAAAAAAACATAGCATATCAAAATGCCTTTTAGCTATCCAAGGGAAAAGAAACAGTGGTAGTTGTAACCAATAATGACTTTGGCTTAGGAAGAGAAAGTTCTAGCTAAAGGAAAAGGAAGGACAACTCATCTGGATTGTCATTCCTGAAGTCTGAGCCTCCTTTCTTCCCTCTGAGGAAAATGCCTGGCAGTTATATACTTAAATCCCTTTAGGACCCATCATATTGTTGTTCTCCCACTTCTGGGAGAGCTGCCTGTGACAGAAAAACAACATCTCTTATTCTTGATAAGTCACATGCAAGTGGGATTTGCCTTTTTCACAGCATTGTCTCTTCTACAAGTCCAGAGTCTCTGCAGAAGAAAGCAGGAAAGATTGAGTAGATTCACAAGCTGTATCACTGTATCACACATGACTATTTTGAGTCCACTAACTTGAATGGAGCCCCCTGACCTCTTCAATGAGTGGCTGTAACGTACACTATTCTTTATGTAATAACAAGAGAGAAAGATTTTGTATAGAACTTCCTGGATATTATCATGACTGACTATAAAATCATAAAATATTAAATAGTACTGCACATGAAATTATGAAAAAATAATTAACGTTGATGATGGCCAGTTGACCAAGGGGTTTTCAGTGAAACACAGCATACAAACTGGTAATAAATATTGAAGTCTCAAACCTAAGGCTGTATATCACCAAATCACTTGCTTCTTGGGAATAAAGTTTTAAAACAAACTCCGCATTTATAAAGTAAAAGGAAAAACTTAACAAGAGCAGGAGGAATTAGCAATTAGCATGAGAAAGTCTGTGGTACGTTTAACCACAGCATTAAAATACAAATTTTTCTTCATTTAATACAATATCTTCTTTGTACACGCTGGAAAAAAAACCATATTACTGAGTACATAAATCTCAAAACAGAAATAAGTGTAGGTGGTTTGGAACCAGTAAATGCTGTATTTATACAAGTAGAGCATTCATCAAGAATTTGTCAATATTAGTCAGTCATCAAGCAGGTCCCCTGCACTCTAAACTGTGAATACGTGCCTACATAATTATGGCTCGTTTGCGTGACATCTGGTGGGGCAAAAAAAACCACATCTGATATGAAAACTACAGAAATATTTTCATAAAACAAAAAATGCCAGTGGAACTGGACTGTTGTGTTCTTTTCATAACAAGCAGCCTCATTAATAAAATCTGGTCATCCTAAAATCTCAACTATATCAGACCTCCAGAACAGAAAATAAGTAGATATACAACTGAGCACATTTTCTCAAGAGTTGTATAATTCAGTTTTGTTCAGCTCTTTGTGTCTATAGAAAGCATAAAACCCAAGTAACGTGAAATGCATGTAGATGTTTGCTGTTAAGTAAAGCAATTTATCATTCAAAAAATTTGACCAAACAGCCTAAGGCTTTCATTGCTTAAGGGCATTTTATAAACACATAGTCCCAATAAATTGGCTTGTGATATGTACTGTACACAATATGCTTAAGAATAATATCTGTAGAGCAAACAGTAATAAAGCTACAAGTCCTTCTCTCTTATCAGTGTCACTGTACGAGAATTAGAGTACCAAATCTTGTTGTTTGCAACATTCTCAACAGTAAGAAAATAAAGAGAGAATTTAAATAAAAATTAAAACTAATCTAAAAGGAGAGGAGAGGAAGGCATTGTACCAGACTCTAAAAAAAAAAATCCTTTTGTTCTTTGCTTATATTAAATCAAGAGGAATGTGATGCAAGGAAATGTCCTTCTCTGTTTTGGCTTGCAAAATGAAAAGAACAACTCTACCATAAAGACTAACTCTTCCACATGGCTTTTCTTTTTAATTTTAATTTCATCCCTTTAAGAAAAAAAAAAAGTCACTTTAAAAAAAAAATTCCACAAATCAACAAAAGTTATGTTAATTTACAAAGGCTGACGAACAAGTGTAGAAAAATATATCTCTAGAACAACACAATAACATTTGAAGGGATTTATGTTATCTTAGGACAGGAAATTGTAGAGATACATTTCATGGTGATCCACACAAATATCCCTCCAGTGCATTCTGGGCGAGGCTGCTCCAGGTTGTGAGAAAATTTGATCAGAACTGGCTCAAATACCTGAGCACTGTGCCATGTCCTGTATGGGTTCCGTCACATCAACATTGTCACAATTCCATTTATATCTTCTGTATTTCTGACCTCCTTCCTCTCCTAAAAACACATGCTACTTCTATGCGGCCCAATACTAAAACTGATGGTATGCACAGAAATAAGGCCAAGCTCTAAAACTTAGATTTCAATACATCTGTTTAGTTCTGATTTTTCAGAATCTGATTCTACGAAACGCTGCAGATCTCCATATCTTTGCAAACAGGGATCTTAATCCTGCAGAATGTAATGTCCTCCTTAATGCCTACTTCTGTGGGAGAATTGTGCATGTGTATAAATAAACTACCTCGTAAATATGAATATAGGTAAATATTTATTTAGATTTTCTTATCGTGAAGCACCTGCTTGTCTATATGGGTTGGGGACAACACAATTTTGAATGTTTCTGTCATAAATATTTATTTGGGTAACAACATCTAGTAAAACAGAAACATGATCCACCTTAAATGATTTGCAGGAAGACCACTATCTGTAAATCTAGCAGGAAAAAGAGAGAGGTGTCTGAGCTTTCAGAAAGAACAAGGCAGAACTTTTCCATAACCTAAAGCACCAAGGATTATCGCAGAAGAAGAGTAATTCCTGTCAAGTTCTCCTTAATGCTGGGATTTAAATGCACTCTCCCTAAGTATGTGAAATTCATTACCAATGTGAAAAAATATACTTTCTGCTACTAGCTCTATCAGCTTAAGAAACCTACCCTCTGCATCTCTTCTTGCCTAGTGTGCTAGCAGGCAGCATAAAGAAGCGTACACACGTGGAGTAATGCAACAACACAGTTTTCTGTCTGAGCAGAGCAGTTGCTTCTGCTGAAGCTTCAGGCTGCCAATGGCATCACCAGGCAGCTCTTCCAATTCACTAAAAGGTGGGAGTTCTACCATAGCCCTTCCTTCTTCTAAGGACTGTGTAACACTGACATACAAACCACTACAGCCCTGCCCTGACAGCATGCAGTTGTAGGATATAAACTGCTCATTTATAAAAAATTATTCCATCATGTGCTGTTTCCCATCTGTTTCCATAAATATTGGCAAAATCGGTCTGGCTTTTTCGGAAACTATGATATTCCAGGTCCAAACTTCTTTTAACTACTAGTCATATTTAACATTCAGAACCTATGTACAAGCCACACAGGTCACTTTCCACCTTTTACAGAGGTAGCAAGACCATCACCCCAGAAATTTTTCATTAATTAAGTTTGAATCAGGCTATAAGGTTTTTTATTTCCCTCCTTCTATTTATAAAACACAAAGAAAAAATGGATTTGGAGTAAAGTTTACTCATATTTTAGATGTCCTCTCAAGTATTTCAACCATTATAAAATCATAGCAACAGAGCTAAGATACCTTGTAATACAAATAAGAAAGCATTTTCTAGTTATTACCTACAGATTGTTCATCTAATACCAACATCTGCTACAGTTCCACCAATGACATCAGCTACAGAAAGCACAGCAAAAAAAAAAATTGTCCCCATAAAAAGATTTAAAAGTACTACACATGGCTATCTAAGACCTTCCTAGACATCAGTTCAAATCTGAACCTCGTTAGTTATTTCCCAGCTCTCCAGTAACAAAAGAGAGCATCTTGGGGATACATCCATTCATCCAACAGCTGAAAAGCAGCTTTGCCTTCAAAGACATTCTGTCCTATGAGCACAAGCAAGTTGTCTATAAAAAGCAAGCAACAATACCTACTATTATTCTCCTAAACTGTGTATCAGCACAGATCACAACATGATGCTAAAGAAATAAGACATGGGGATGCTTCAAAGCCAAATATCAAGAGTAGTAAAAAGCTCAATAATTACTTAGTGTTCAAGGCTCTGAAAAATTTACGTTTTCAGTTTTGGCTGGAGCAATACAAACCTTGAGTCACAACTGCATCTTATTAGAACAGACTTAGACCTACTGAATATGGTTACCAGCAAATGCAAGGTATTTGGCAAGGCACAGAGTGCTCTAATAGCCCTTAATGGCCCTCAGTAGTCTCACTTGGTTCCCCCACACACACTCTCCTCACCACCTGTGGGTCCAGGAACCTGGTTTAAACCTTAACCTGTGCCTTCAGCCTCCACTGACGCAATATCGCATAACTGGGCTGTAGGCTGCCCTTGGTGCCCCTCTTGGTGTTTCCATCCTGCCCTGTTCCCTCATTCAGGGGCCACAAGACAGACTGGTGAGGTCCGAGCGCTGATAGCTGTGTGATCATTCTCACCTCCTGTCTCCCCAGTCCCTACGAAGGGCCCAGCCCTCAATAACCAATTTTTTTTTTTACTACCCCAAATTGCCATTCTTGTTATGTGCTTTTTTAGGTTTTTTCTGACATCAAGAGAAGTTTTTCAGGCATAGAACTGACTTCAAAAGATTGGGAGTATTTCTTTAGAAAACACCACAATCTAAGATGCCAAACTATTAAATAAACCTTTTAAATCACATCTAAGTGCCAAGACAACCAAGACTACACCTAAAAACATTGTAGATTCTCAGGTCACCTCTATTTGGTATAGATCAAAACTACAGGAAACCACAGAGATCAAAAAGACTGAAATATAACTCCTTTCCTCCCAAAGAAATAAAATCAGTAGAGCCACCAGGGTAGAAATTTTCAAAACCAGCTAGTGGTCTGAACGTCTTAATTTCAGGCACACAAAAATGAGATAATTTAGAAAGCATTTTCTCTGCACCATTCCAAAATTAAATCTCTTACAGACATTACATTTCATTTAAGAATTGAGTTGACCAGTATTACTAATCAATTCTGGAAATACTATCTTTTAAGATAGGCCAAAAAGCAACAAATAAGTGCCATTTCTACTGACTAGTGTATTTTCACATTTTCTACAGATTTCAAAGGCAGGAAAAACGCTAATCCTCCATTAAGCTTTGAATAACAAGAAATATTTACTAGCCAGGGAAAACATTTGTGCCTTCTAACCCATTGAATCATCCTATCACTTATTACAGCAGATGTTCACAAAGTAAATGAGACCAAAATAATAATTTCTTCTAAAGAATACTCAAAAGCAGTAAGTCTTGTTTTACCAGAATCCTTACAGCATTTTTGTCTTTAATTTTGTGATCCATAAGTCCAGAATAGTAACAGTGCCAGTGCTTGTAAGTAAATAATAGAAATAAACATACACAGAAATAAATCTCGAAGTATAAATTGTATATACAATATCTATACTGTACTTTCAGCAGTAAGATAGATTCTTGCCACAATAACTTTTATCTGAGCTTCTCATTCAGTACACAATATAATAGGAGCACATCCTTTAAACATGCAATCAAAAAATATTTTCAACTCCTTCCTTGTAATGAAACCATATTTTCTCAGTATGTGTGTCTGCAGCTAATATTTAAGACTTTAACAGGAAAGCTACTATTCCTTAGATTCCTTAAACCTGAAAAAATATGCAAGAGTTCTGCTTTATAATAATGCCTTGCAATTTTGAATGCAAACAGGAATCATCTTCCTTCACGCCTGAGACCTGAAAAATATTCCTTGCCTTAAATTCCTGATGAAATCAGAGCAAATTGAGGGCACCCTGACGGTACAAGCTTCTTAATGAAATATAACTTATTTACCCTGAAATGCACAGTCAGTGGAATGTGTAACTTGCTGTAATACAAACATATTTTATTCTATTTGGACAGAAAAACAAAAGGTAGCTTTATTTCATATCAACAGTCCTGGGCAGTTTTACGTATTCAGGCTCCATCATTCTAGAAGAAACTGTCACTGACTGACAGCCTGAATTCATTACAAAGCTGTACCAATAGGGAGAAAAGCAAAGGCAGAAATTAAAGTTTGTTCATATAGTGGATGAACCACAAGGACAGATATCATGGGCTCTGAGTGATAACAAAGTTTCACTGATCTAAATGGAGTAGAAATGAGAAATATGGCTGAATCTCCAGTGCAAAGCAAGCACGTGCTACAGTGCGCAGAGCAGGTCTTGTGCTTCAATTGTGCAAGGCAGAGCAGAATAGGAAGTACTGCCTTCCAATGCATGTGACTGGACTTTTTTAACAAAGCACATCAGGCAGTGTTACTCCCCTAGCAATGAAGATAAACACACTGAAGCCCTCTGGAGCATGCCTCCTCTACAGGGTAAGTTTGCATCATAATAATATCAATATAAATACAAACATGGAAAAGCAGTTCTCCTATCAGTTGCCATATGCTGCAATAGTAGGTAAAATACTGTCTATTATTGACCCAGGAATCTTAGATTACTTCAATACAAGACCACTGGACTCAAAGCAATCTTACTTAAAACATATTAAAAGTACAAGAGTTAAACTGGATATATCTCATTTCATTTTTCTGAACTGAAAGCTACCATTCTGTCCAGGATGATAATTTCAAAGTCAATGTATATTCTCCCATAGAAACAGCTTGCAAGCAAAGAGTTAAGACTAAATAAATAAATAAATAAACCCTTATTCTGACTGCCAAGAACAGAAAAAAAGTAGCTATCTATAATTAAAAATGCCTTTGACATACATTACCGAATCTATCCATCCTCCTCCCTACTCTCAACAGAAATGGCCCAGGAACACTCAAGAGGTTAAAAATAAAAAAAAAAAAGGAAAAAAAGCACCAAAACCAATCTTGAACAAGCACTGTCACTTCTTACACTCCTCATGGAACCCCTGTAACACTTGGGAAACCGGCTCTTCCTATTAAGCAAATCACATGGCCCCCAATTCAGGAGATCCTAATGAAATGAATGGAAGTCAGGTGCCTAAAAGGACATTTTGTGAATGTAGATCTAAGTCCTTCTGTAGCTTAGAACTAGAAGACTGGAGCCCCTGAGACGTCTGTGTCTAAAAGGCTTCCATGGTATTTCAGAGCAAATAATTTAAAAAACAGATAGAATAGTGGTGGAAGCATGAATTTACCAGACAAGCCAAACTCTTCACAGTATCGTCTCCCAACCCACTTGGTACTGTCTGGTGTAATGAGCACCTTCCCAGCTGCATGACACAGTAGCAGCAGCTGATTCAAGATGCAGATGCTGCAGGTCCTGAGATCAGAGTACCTGGAATAGACACCATGCATGAAGTACCTCTCTGTTCCACCAGTTTGCCCCCAATTTGTTTTTGTTTTCAATGGCAATACCACAAATGCACAGGTGAAGGGAAAAAAAAATAAGTTTTTACTTACCTACTTTCCCTCAATTAGAATATTTTATCAGAGTTTGACATGTAATTTAGGATTTCTCTTCTTTTCTTCTTATACACTTATGTATTTATTTTCCAAAGGACCTGTTGCAGAAAAAGGTCTCAAGGTACATTAAGATTTTACAGGAAAAGATTAAAAATAAATTCAACTGTATTAGCATATAATTCTTTAATGAGTTTTCCTTCAGAAATAATGTCATCAGAGTTCTAATTACACAGAAAGCATGGTAGCAATATATAAAGTTTTGTGTTTATACCTGCTTGCCAGGTATGAAACATTTATGCACTTGTACCCAGAGTTACCTTGTTCAGTCTTTTTCCACATTAGATGATCTCTATGGAAATGAAAGAATGTTCATTTTTCAAAACTGCCAATTTTTCTACAAGCATTTCTTTCACCCAGAGCTGCACAGATATGGGTGATCCATAAACTAGACCTTATTCACTGCAAACTCAGAAATATTTAATCATTTCATCATAGCAAAAGGAAAATGCATACCTTGTCCCATGTCCATAGATTGCAGATCGTCACTTTGGTTTACTCAATGGTAAAAAAAAATATTTTTTTTGGACATTATAGATATTCTTTCTTAATACTTGCTTTTGTTTGTTACTATCCGAGGCCAATTTTTTTTTTAAGTAGTCTCTGTTTATAACTGGACACAGTGACAGAAGGAAGTCATAAGGAACCAGTAAGGAAGAAGCAGTTAGAGGAAGCTACTGACATTGTCTGAAGCACCACAGATAGTTCATAATTTGAGGACTATCAATAAAGTGTAAAGCTTATACCAAAAACTCATTTATAATTAGAATTAGTTTTACAAGTGTGGGATCACTGGAAAAAAACATTCCATTTTCTAATGCTGTGCAGAAAGACTTTCCAGAAACTAGTTACCCATGACTTTCTATTTTGCTGATTTTCCATAGTGCATTTATCCTACATTCATCCAAATATGCAGAGGAAGTATTTCACATTCTTGGGTAACTTAGCGCTAGTTTTCCATATCTAAAGTCTTCCAGCACCTGAAAGTGTATTAGAGAGAAACTTTCCATGTCAGGATTTACAAGACAATGATCCTTTATTCCAGGTTACAACCCGATCCCAAACTAGTTGCACACAACTATTATGCAAAATCATTTTCACATTCCAAGGCTATTTGACTAATTTTACTGACTAAAAACACACTCGAATCCCATTTTTATGACCACAAAATGTCCATTATGCCTGTTAGTACTACCAAACTCCAAGAACATTGCTGTCATGAATTAGATGGAAACATGATAGCAATGGGGTTTTTACTACTTTCATCTCCCAAATTTATTCCACCTTACATGGACGTCACAGAAATGGGTGCTACACAACAAGACTATGTAAGCAAAAAAATTTTCCTTCAAATACAAACAAAAAACTTACATTTTCATTCAAATGGAACTGGCCTCTTGAGGAATCATTCTAAGAAAGCTCAATTTAACACTAAAAAGCTTCACCAAGAACTCTCTAGCAGGGCGATACAAAACTTCGTTTGATAAAAGTTCTGGCATCCAAGCTGAAATTCTCAAGGAATCAATGTAACATCAGATGAACTCCATCACTGTAATATTCCATAATTGTAATTTATATATATATATCTGAAGTCAGGCATTGAATCCAATGCTACAGCTGGCAAAAGTCTCTCTTTATGAGCCTGGCCTTGGCACTTACCGTAACTATAAAAAGACTCATTAATTTCTTTAAATAAGTGCCAGTACACAAATTTGATTTGATGTTGCTGTGATTCCATGAATTCTAATGGAACTCCTCCAATTTTTTTTCACCACTGCAAATGAACCTGAGATATCAAAATATCTCATTTTGCATTATTTTTAGCTGAAATGTATGTCAATGCGAAAGTGTCTGAACTACATTAGTAGAACTAAAATGATCCCTAGTGCATTCACATCAGTTACATCAGGAATGCACTTTACCACTATAATTTAAAATGCAAAATGCCCAAGTGACAAAAAAAATATTTTTCTAAGGGTTGTCAGTATCCAGTAAGACTTAGGAAGCTCTGATGGAAGCAACAGTAACAATCTGGAGACATAACAGCTCAAATACAGAACTCCTCTAGCACACAATTTCAACTGAAGTGATACTTAATGGAAATACCTATTTCTTCAAGAACTTGGTATCTTTGGGTTCAAGCATGTTAGGGGCAGGACTTTGGCATTTCTAAGCTGCCTTGTAACTGACTGGACTGATGCACAGTTGAATAATCAAACTATGAGCCAGCCCAAGTAAAGGTATCGGCTTCCATTCCAGAATGCACCGTGCCGCCACAGTACATAGTGCTGACACACCCAGAATATTGCTCTGCCAAAGGCTATGAGGTCCTACAGTAAGACCTTTTTCTTCATAGAGTAAGGTAGTGCTATGATCACAGCATAATGAAGACATTGTCACAACTGTTTTAAATTAAATGGTTGTGTACTGGTAGCAAAATAGCTGAACAACTTGCTGGAGAAGCTGAGTAACAACTTCAGGAGTTACCTCATGCTGAGCTTTATGTCTACAGTGTGAATATAGTCTACAAACTATTCAAAGAGCTTTTTTTCCTTGTTTCCATTAGAAATCTAAAATTCCACCTGTTATAGACAACCTTCCCCTTCAACCAGTCAATGCTGCAAATACACAATACTTATTTTCTCCAAGTTCTTTATTTATCTAGCTAGTTTTTCTTCTACATTCTTGCCACGGTCCGAGACTTTACACTTATCTCCATTAAACTCCATAATGTTCCTGCTAGCCCCTTTTTCCAGCCTGTGTATTGTTCTCTAAACAGATCTTGTCCTGCTGTTAGATAACAGAGTTATAGTAATTAAAGTAATAAAATCAATTCAGAAATAAAAACATTGTGTTTGTTTAAAAGGCAATAATTTTAAAGATGAGACAGTTGAGAGGCAGATACAGCCAGAGCGCGATGCTCTAGCACTCTATGATGCGATAGCGTTGGCCTTGAATAACAAAGCCAGAGAATCTTTATGCTCTTTACATCATTAATTACTAGTTGATAAAGAAACACTTTCAGTCACGGATTTTTTGCTGGAATCTACAGAATGTCCATCCTCACTGCTGATATTGCCCCTGTAGAGGAAAGAATTTAGTTAATTTAACTCAGGCGAGCTAGAAAAAGGGTAATATTCAATTTTTGCAAATATCTGTGCATAAAATGAGTGAGTTGTTTCATTCAGAATATAGTTGGAATTAGTATCACAACACTAAAAAGGAGTTTTGCTTCATGTTCCACATCAAAAATGTAGTGAAGCCTACTTTATAGTTTTAAATTAGGAATTGGACATTTAAACTCAATTTTTTTTTTAAACAGGGTTCAGCACAACACAGCCTTTTGTCTGTATCTTGTTTTTTACTGGTTCTTCTGCAATGAAAAAATGATAAGTGGAGAAACCTTTCCAAAAGGTAATTCACAGAAAATCCATGAAGACAAAAAATCAAACATTAAAGAAAAAAATTATGTCTATGACTAAGTTCAATACCACTGGTTGCTGCATGCAGCAATACTTCTGTGATAGATTACACATAATGTTGTGGGTGTCCAGTTTGGACTGCTTTTATTGTCACTTTTCAGCTCCAGAACTATACATCAGCCACTAACTAGTTTTCCTCCTGCAAAAATCCTCTACTTAGTTTTAACTGAATATTGCAGAACTACTATAAAGCAGTAGTGTCAGTAAGCCTCTTTATCTCTTCTTGTGGCTTGTCCCAGCCTGTAAAGTGCATATGCTAATTTGGTTCAAGTTTTACAATCTGGCACGTTCCATAGTGCCTCTTCAAAAACAGTTCCAGTTTCATTGTGCCTTCCCTAGGTAATTGTAGGTCTGAAAAAAATTGCCTATTCTGTATCCATAATTTATGTTATGTGCAGTAATATCTCACCTATTTCATTCTGGAGTTTGGAAGGTACTGTAAGCCAAATAATGTTTACCCACCTTAATCAACTAGGAAGGGTAATGGAATTTTTTGACACACAGTAACACATAGCTGGCCTAAGAATCAGTGAAAAGAAATCATGGAGTGTTTTCTCAAGGACTGCATGGGACCCAACACATTCATTTTGAATCCCAGAATGCCTATTTTGGATCTCAAATGTTGCTTCGAATACACATGGGTGAAAGCTGTAATTAAGGGAAAACGCAGCACCAATAATAGCATGTTAAAAGTTAGCAATTCTCAATTGTCAGTACTGTAACAACTAAATATCCTATTTCTTCTGCCTTCTCCTCCCATACACTGAATTTCTTCAATACTGACAAAGTGCATGTACTAATCAGACTCTTAATGTTAAATTAACCAGGAAAAAGATATAAATTAGGTTGGTATTTCTTGAGGGCATCAGTAGAAAACACTGATTTCAAATAACTTTGATTATAAAATTTTACTTCACAATCCTTTTCCAGATCACAGATATTCATAATTAAAAATAGTATGGAATTAATGTAAGGTTAGCCGTTTCGCCATTAGCATCACAAAGAAAAGAGAAACAATAAAATATTATGCAGAATTCACTCTTCCAATGATTGTCATTGAACTATTACATTAGTAAACATTCACAGTATGAAGTCTCTTTCAATATATCTCCAGCATATAAAGTAGTGCAAAAAAGCATTCCAGTCATTTTGCCTCTGCAGTCAGACCAGTTTAAATGATTCTCTTACTTCATTTCTTTCATTATTAGACAACAAATGTTTCAATGCCTCCAAAGAGAGTTATAAAAATAAACAATTTCTGGAGGTTCAGCAGCCTTTTCAAATTAAATTTCCAGTTAAAAACAAGCAGTATAGATTTCAAGAAAAAAAAATTTGATTTATCTTCTGTAGAATATCTTTTTACAATAAGTTTACCATTTGAAAAACAATGACTATGGTATCCAATGATTCGTGGTAGCTGCTATTAAAGCACTGATAAATAGATAAATGACTAACAAACTTCATTGCTTCTTACATAGTAAATACCTCTGAATGCCAACTTTTACCACAGAGCTGTTATTAGTGATGTCGACAGTTCATGCACCCACTTTAAAACTGACTTGTTTTTAATAAAGTTTTCAGCCTCATGTGCAAAACACTTGCATTCTAATAAAAATATAAAGTCTGAAATTATATCAGATCTATCAATCCCTTCCTCAAGTTATACCATTTACTTGATATGTAACACAAGTTTATCAATGCTTTTTATTTGTAGTTAACCATTAAATGGCATACTACCGTATGCTGTGGACTTGTTTGCATATTTCATTATTTTTACTGCACTCTTTAATGCATAAATATATTTGGAAATGTTCAAAATTACACATCAGTTTCCACAGAATTTGAATTTACACAGTTTTTCTTCTCTGACTCACTACTATTCCCTGTGTCCTGACTTTTTTTCTCCTTTACACAAAGAGATTCTTTAACTCCTTCTTCCATCTCCAAATACTCTGATTTATCCTCTGTGGATGAAGATGAGGAGCTTCTAAATTTCTTCAGTAAATTTGTTGGGAGGTAAGGGCAACTGACTGCATTTTGCATCAGCTGTGTTTGTTCTTCATTCTCAGTCTCTCTGTGGTAGAAATAGTTAAAATTGGAGACAATCACTGGCACTGGTAAAGCAATGGTTAACACTCCTGCAATGGCACACAGGGACCCAACTATTTTCCCGCCCACAGTTATGGGTTTCATATCCCCATAACCAACTGTAGTCATGGTCACTACGGCCCACCAAAAGGCATCTGGGATGCTTTGAAAATGGGTGGCAGGTTCATCAGCTTCTGCGAAGTAAACAGCACTGGAAAACAAAATTACTCCAATAAAAAGAAAAAAGATGAGGAGGCCAAGTTCCCTCATGCTGGCTCTCAGTGTATGACCCAGGATCTGCAAACCCTTGGAGTGCCTGGAGAGCTTGAAGATGCGAAACACTCTGACCAGACGGATGATCCTCAGGATGGCAAAAGACATGGCCTGTTGACCATTACTGCCCTGCTCCTGTGCCAAGTCAGTGCCCAGAGTAATGAAGTAAGGCAAAATGGAGACAATGTCTATGATGTTCATGATGTTCTTGAAGAATTGTGCTTTGCTTGGACATGCAAAGCAGCGCACTGTAAACTCAAAGGAGAACCAAATGATGCATACTGTCTCTACAATGAAAAAAGGGTCATTGAAGATGGTGTGCTCCCCAGCATCCAGGTGAAGTGACTCATTGGAAAGACTCTTCCCTAAGCTGAGGGACATTACAAATTCTTTGTCATCTCTGAACTCTGGCAAAGTCTCCAGACAAAAGATGACAATTGAGATCAAGATGACCAAGACAGAGACAATAGCAATGCCTCTGGCTGGACTGGAGCTCTCCGGATACTCAAACAGCAGCCAAACCTGCTTCTTAAACTCATTCTCTGGCAAAACTTTCTCCTCTTCCTCTTTGACAAACCCTTCATCCTCCCTAAACTTGAGCATGGCCTCCTCCCCAAGCTGGTAGAATTTCACCTCCTCTGTGAAGATGTCAAAGGGTACATTGACCGGCCTCTTCAGCCGACCACCGCTCTGGTAGTAGTACAGGATGGCATCAAAGCTGGGTCGGTTCCTATCAAAGAAGTATTCATTCCTCAGAGGGTCAAAGTATCTGCCTCGCTTTGCTGGATCACCCAGTAATGTCTCTGGGAACTGAGCTAATGTCTTCAGTTGGGTCTCAAACCGCAGTCCTGACACGTTGATTACCACACGCTCACAACACTCGTATTCACTGTAGCGAACAGAGCTGTAACCCCCAGGGCCTCCACCATCATCAGGTGGCTGGTCCGAGTATGAAAACTCATCCTCCCCATAGTCATCACTGTAGTAGAGCTTTCCTTCTTCCTCATCATCTTCCTCATCGTCTTCATCCTCCTCTTCCTCCTCACTCAAGTCCTTCAGAATTCTCTCTTCAGAACCACTGAGAGGCAGCAGCTCAGAACAGGGGAAGGAGGCCCCACATTCCCTACTTCCCAAGCGGTGGCTCTTTTTCCCTTTCTTCCGTTTCTTACCACTGTGGCGGTGGGGCATGCTGCTGCGTGATGCAGTCCCACCATGAGAGGAGGATGCCCCTCGACTCTGCTCTTGATGGTAGTGGTGATATGGGCCACCTCCACCTGTTGCCCCACCTTCCACTGCTGCTGTTGCTGCTGCTACAGCCGCAGCTGCTGCAGCTCTTGACTGTGCCAGCCGCTCTCTCTCTCGGGCTCGAGCTTGGACCGCGTATCCATACGGCATGTGGCTGTTGCACCCAGAGCTATCTGCACTCACCATTGCAACCTCCATTTTTGCAAGGGCTTTTTTTTTCCTATCGCTTAATGCAAAAAGGTTTTGTTTTATTTACAGTGCAACCTTAACTTTCACTATAAAAAGTTCAAAGCCATTTGCATTTGGAGGGCAGCGCCTTGGACATAAGAGCAGGGCGACATACTTGTAACGCTACAGATCTGCATCTTCTTAGTGTCCAGAATGTTTGAGACAAACTATTGTTTTGCTAGTAAGAAAAGATGAAGCTCTCAGATTGAACCAGGGAACAGCTGAGGCCTTGTTCTTTCATCCACTATGCCCCTTTATTTTCAGTTATCTCCTGTGGCTGTCACAGATCTGATCAGAATCATGACTACCTTGCAGGCTATGAAGACTGCGTTCATGAGGAAAACAAATATGCAAATCAAAGGGTACCTGTCATCCACAGATGGTTTTAGTTCATCAGTGCAACCCAATCCAAATAGTCTCTTTCCTCACAATTTGTTCCAGGTAACGCTTTGGCCTAGCAATCTTATTGTTTAATATCATTATTTGGGGAGTTGAAGTTAATTCCAGCCATCACCTTATTTACACAGTGAGGAGGTCTTTGGAAATCCTTTCTTCAGCCTGTCAACAATGTCTCAAACCTGGGAGCAGCACCCAGGGCGTCAGCAGCAGTGGCAAGAGGAGGAGGAGAAGGAGATGAAGACTGAGAAACTGGCTCTGAGGTCCCCATAGGACATAAGGGAGTAGATGGGTCACCCTTTGGTTATGGTCATGCAGAAGAATCACTTAACCTGAGGCACATGCACAAACACACAAAAATAAACAAAACAAAAAGGGAAAAGATTGGATTGTTTTCCTAAAAGGTCACACTGATCAAATGAAACTGTGTCATCTATTACCACGGTATTCAAATCTTCCCCTACCCACACTATTCACACTTCTGCATTACACACACACCCACATCACATGCACAGAGATTTTGAACGACTCTGTGGGTAAGGACGTGGGTGGGTATGTTACATATATAGAGACAGAGATACAAAATTCCCACCCATATAAGCACTTGAATCCATACACAAACACATGCATGCCTCTGAAACACCAACACGTATAAACACTAATAAAAATACTGCAATACAGTGTATTCAGATCTTTGAGTACACACGTAATAGATACTCCTACATGTATCTATATTAAATATTGAAGAATAAATCTATCTACACAAAGAGCTTTTGCTATATTTGTATGCAAGAATGGTACATTAGAATCTACAACTGAATTATGTTGCAATCATTTCAGTGAATGCTATTTGGAAACAGGCACGTACATTGCTCACTCAAGTGAAAATATTGTGATATGTCAGGAAAACACAACCGCAGGTGCACTGAAGCAACATCTACATACAAGCACACACAAAAATACACACACAAAAATGCACACACATCTCTCTGAAACAGAAGCCTCATTTATAGCTTTATCTATTAATACATTACAGAAGATGAGGATGAACTATTAAATGATGCTATTTTTTAAATCGTACCTACGTGTCATGCAGGAAAAGGGTTTAAAAATGCTGTTATACTTACTGTTCCTAGGCAGAGAAATAGCAACGCTGCTCCTGCTAGTGTAAGGATCTGGTGGCAGCAGTCCTGAGGAGGGGTTTATGCCATCTGATGTACATCTGCAGGTGTGCACGGGCGGTCAGCACCACAGGTTGACGAGTTATTTTTTTCCTCCCTTCTTTTCGGGCGCAACAAGAGCGCCAGGAGTGAGCCAGTGAGGCAGCTTAAGCTGGAGGCACTGAGCACAGCCCCAGACACTGAGCGCAGCCCCAGACGCTGCTTCTCACCGAGGAATTTGCAAAAAGGCAACGAGCGAGAGTCAAAAAGGAGAAAAAAAATAAAAAATGAAGGCGATGCGTTTGTGTGTGTGACAGAACGAAGGGATGAGCGTGATCGCCGGTCTTCCCCAGCCCAGCTTTGGTAACAGATTTGTAAATCAGCGTTGAATAATCCGCGTCCCCAGCCCGTTTCCAGCGAGTCTCGCTCCTTGCAGGTTGTCCCCGGGGCACGTCCAGCCGGCAGCGGCTCAGCCCGCACCCGCCCGCATCATCCACTTGTTGTGCCGCTTTTTGGCGACGCTCACCAAAAATAAAACCCCGAGCCCCCCACCCCGCTCTCCGATAAAACCCCGCGGCGGGGAGAAAGCAGCAGCTCTCTGCTACAGAAGGTTTGGTGGTTGTTTGGGTTTTGGGGGGTTTGGGGTTTTTTTTAAGGCTGTTTTTAAAGCTGCTGCAGCTCTCAGCCAAGCCGCCGCCCGCCCCGCCGGCGCCCCCTGGTGGCCGCCGCGCCGCCTTGCGCCCCGCTCCTCGCGGCATGGGAGGGAGGGAATGGAGGGAGCAGCGGGAGGAAGGGTGAGGAGAGCTTCGAGCTCTGCGTTAAGGAACAGAAATGCGGGTTTTGAGGGGGCGGGGGCTTTCAGAACTAGGTGTAAATATAGTGTCCTAGGGGTGAAAGAAGGGGGAAGTGTGGGGAGGGAAATGGGAGGGAGGGAAAGGAAGGGAAAGGGAGGAAAAAGGAAAAAGGGGGGGAAAGGAAAAAAGGGGGGGGAAA
>WAAB01022726.1:144874-156520 GCA_013389865.1 Piaya cayana
AGGGGGGAAAGGAAAAAAGGGGGGAAAGGAAAAAAAGGGGGGAAAGGAAAAGGAAAAGTGGGAAAGAGGTAAGAGGGAAGAAAAAAGGGGGGAAGAAAGAAGGGTGGACAGAAAGAAGTGAGGAAAAAAGGAGGAAAGAAAGAAGGGGGCAAAGAGGAAAAAAACTGGGGAAAGGAAACAAGGAAAAAGCTGCCCCCACTTGCACCCTGCTTCTTTGCTTGCCCCAAGCTCTCCAATGGTACAAAAGCAAACCACAAAATAATTCCCTCTGCTTCTGCCAAGCACACAGCCTGCCAGCTGCACATGTCTTAAAGCCAAATTAACTTTGATTCCTCATTCTATACCTATGTGGAAAAATCAGTAGATTAGATCTAAAATAATAGAGTTTTAACACCTCTACCAAAGAGGTCACATCTCTGCTCCTTCTGCCCACTGTCTGTAACACAAGCACTGCATAACCTGGCTACTCCAGTGCCTTGAAAATCCAAACTGTGACTGATTCCACTCACTGTCAGCGAGAACCATGAAAATGCAGCTAGGCTATATTTGACAACACAGCTACCACCTCAATAAAAGCTAAGTCTAGGCATTCCTACCTAACATGGAAAACAAAAGGAAAAATTATGGTGCCTTAGAGCCCTGGAGATAGGATCATAACAAGTACAAATCAAAAGCAGCATTCACTCCAGACACTGCCTCAAGGTATTTGCAACTTGAGGCAAATTCAACATGTGCAGCAAGTGGGTTAAGTATTTTTTTCATGGCTTAGGTTGACTCCTTGCTCAGAGTCCAGAAAAACCAAGAGAGCCTGTTGAGTACTCCTCTTCAGATCACTAATGGCACAACTCAGATTATCCATGATATCTTTCTGTCCCTACTGCCTACCTCAGCCAGTGTTCATTCTTATAATCCCATTCATTTCAGTAGGCAACACATGTCTATATAACAGAGAACAAAAATCAACTACATAAACATACTGAAAACCAGGCACCAAATCAGTTCATAATTTCTTGCCAAAAGTACTGTGAAATGTATAAGTGGCAGCTATGTATCAAAAAAATTTTCAACAATCACGATCCTTCAAGTTCCATACTCAATATAAAGTGAAAGACATATAGAAATTCATAATGTCATCCCAAAAGCCATTAAAATATAGAGGTGTCATCACCAGAGCAGTGCAAGGCTTTGATGCTCCTAGATGCAATTTAAAAGCATTGTACAAGTTCACTTCTGCAACTTGGCAAAAGAGCATATCAAACACAGGTACCAACCCCCTATCACTGATTAGTCACAAGTACAAAGCCACAAAAATACAAAAGATATCATAGGCATATTTTTTAAAACATCTAGACTTAGTGAAACTTAATTCTAAGGGTATTTTCCAGAATTCAGTCACTTCATCCTGTAAGAAGTGTTGCGTTACTTTTTATCAGCAAGACCTGAACATTTTTTTTTTCCTTTTTGAGATATTTCAAGGACTTGGGACCAAAAACCATTGCTTATCTACCTTTTCCCTTTCTTCCAAAGTTTCAGATGCGTTTTCTTGACACTTCCTCATGCAATTGTTAAACTGAAAATTTCAGCGCATATCTAAGTATAAAAACAGACAAGCTGAAACAAAACAGTCACTTTGGTATGCTTTGTTGATGATTCTTATTTTAATAGCTAAAGCATATTCTTGAGAAAAAAGATAAATTGTGGCATATGAGTGGATGCACAACACTGATAGTGAGAGGAGCAAAATATCTTTTTTAAATCACATAACTACAAGCAATTCAATATAACTTGAGGTCATTTGATCCAAGTTTTAACTGATTTAAAAGCAAAAAGACAAGCTTTATGTATTTACAGGTGAATATTGTGATTCAGCCATTCAGCTTTATATTTCCATAGTATTCCAAGAGCAATTTTTATCTAAAAGATATCGCATTCCTTCTGCTCCTTCATATTCATAAGGAATACTGTTATTGGTAGAACAAAGAGAGAATACGTACATGTTATTATCTCCACTAGTACTGCATTAAGAATATTGTAGCATAGCAAAAGATCCATGAGGTATGCCATCACATAGATTTGTCCTGGTTTACAGTAATGCACAGGAGAAATATGCAACATTATCACTTATCAATGTATAGTGCCAGAAATAAGACACAACAATTTAACACAATTTTATGCAAAGGCAACGTGAGATTTAAAAGCCTAACTTATGTTGCTATGCCCAATATTAATTTATGCCGTCTCTCAATTGCTGCGATTCACACTGTCAGAGTCTGGCCTCAGTCCAATACCAATCTTCATGCTGTAATAAGGAGCTCTGTGCAGATTAAAACTGAACTACAGCTCAGTACTTACTGCACTTCTAGACTATGAATTATTCTAGTTCTCTCTTAATCTTCTTTCTACTCCTTTGTACGCTTGCTTCACCATTATTTCTGTTAGATTCTCAAGGCAACTCAGCCATTTTTCCAGGAGATCAGGGACTGGTTTTAAAACAAGTAAAAAGTTGCAGCAGTGGGCAGCCAGGGTACTCAAGTGAAAAGACTATGCTTACTATTTCAGATGTGAGAAAACATGATTCAGAGCACACATTGTCTTTTTTATACCCCCTGTTCTTAGTTGATTACAGCGTTGAAGATCCTTAGGTACCAAAGCAGCAAAATGAATTCTTACCTCCGCAATTAGGTTTTTTCTCCCACTGTTTATATGGCTTTAGGGATTTCATATTTTATTCATATTTTACTAAACGGGCTCAGTAAGACACTCTTGTCAAAGAATATGATTTGAATACTGTTCCTTTGAATATGGCTGGCACTACTTAATGGGTTACTTAGCAGAATAAAACATAGTCCATCCTCACTTATTTCTTATACACAACATACGTGAATAGCACATCTGTTTATTACTTGGTCTGCATTAGGCTAAACCAAGAAAGCTGACACTCCAGAGAGCAGCAGGCTTTTAATATTTTCTTTAGAAAATATGCAAAACCGCTGCCATTTACTACTGCATTCAGGATGAATAGCAGTAACACACTGATGATATTCATATTTGGTGAATAATTTCTTGTACTGGAGTATGGACCTACTCAGAAACAAGGATAAAAATACCATCTATGGTTTATTTTTGGATTTGAATGTTGCTCCATTCATGCTAGACAGACAGGGACTTGTATCAGAGTTATTCTTCAAATCAACAAAAAACAGAGGAAAGAAAAAAAAAGATAGCATGGAGAATCTCTAAATAAGGAACTGCTTGACAATGTAGAGACCTTAAATATGTTCTTGGTCCCACCCCACACTTCCAAGACAGCCACAGACACATGCTATAGATAGTGACTTCCTTCAATGCTTACCTGCCTTTTCCAGTGTAACAAGGATTGTAATTAATTCATGAAAGAAATGAGTTGGATTCACACAATTACTTAAATTACTGTGTCAGTGGATTTTGCTCCATTTCTGTATTCCAGAATCCAGAATTACTCTGAATGTGCCGTTTTCAAACTATGTTAACAGTAAATGCAATAAGCATAAAATGTGAAAATATCAGGTGCAAATGCAATAAATATAAAACCTGGAAATATCTGGTGCAATGTATATTTTCTATATCAGATTACATTATGAAGGCATGGCAGGCTAATTTCTCACTGGGGTTTTATCAGAAATACTTTGAAAGAAAATTGGGTAGTGAGTTAATAACTGTGCAAAGCTACGTTAATTAAGGTAATCATCACTTGTGGAACAACTGGAAAGGAACATTTGTAGGACAACAGATCAGAAATATCACAGTTAAGACCATGAAGACTCATTAGCTAGAAGTTCAAGTATCTCATGCTCCAGGACCATGAAGAAGCATAGAAAGAAAGGAATTTTAGATGTTCAAGTACAGTATCAAATATACCTCACAGATATCTTTTTAGGCAAAAAGAGTATTTCTACAAACTCAAGGCTTTTAGAACTTAAGCAACATCTATCTGCTAGCAAATATATTTTATAAGTCCTATTTATTAAATTAGCATGAACAGGAGACATGCATGAAGGAGGAGGATCAAACTACACTATTGTATCTGTATCATTTCAAATCTTGCCAGAAGGCTCAACTTCCACCAAAATTTATTGGACTAGAATAATTCTCACTAAAGATTCTGGCCTATAACTACAGGAGGTACGTTTCATCTCTTTTGGTTCATAATTTCATGGTAAACATATGTAGCTTCCAGATTAATCTTTGGGTCAAAATCAGCAAGATCTGCTCTGGCATCATCTTGCCACCCTACGGAAAAACATAGAAGAACCAGGTTACGCACCTGAAGAGAGAAGCAGCAATCAGACTTCATACCCTTCCCATTAAGTAAGTCAACAGGGAAAGTAACACAACCATTTTCTTTTTGACTTTTAGAGGTATGTGGGAGGATATATGTCGTATCACCATTGCAGTAAATGATCATTTTCCTCCTGCCACACGAAGAATGCAGAAAATGGCTCCATATTTTAAGAGGAAACTGATTCTAATAGATCCAAGCTCATGATGCATTAGAACTATGACACAGCATTCAGATATGAGGCAAAAATTTTGATTCCACTCTTTTCCACAAGTATGCAAACAGAAATCCTGTAAGAATATACGAAGCTTTTTAACCAATCTTGATAGACTTTCATATCAGAGAAAGTGTAAGAAATTTTTAAAAAGGAGACCTGCACTGATAAAAATGAGAATCTATTCAACCTTATTCCTAATAGCTTCAAGATGAGATTTACATGGAAGCTAGATGCCTAGAAATTTTAAGTGCCACATGTACCAATCCACATGGGAAAGATTGTAAAACAAAGTGTTCCCAAATAAATTATATACTCATAAAAGTTCATTAAACTTCTTTATTTCAGAAGTATTGTTTTATGATCTCAGGGGTGTGTTAAGCACAAAGTTATCACAGAAAAAAAAAATGTTCCCAGCTTTAATAAACATGCAGAATTAACCAACCTTGGCAGGGTGCAACAACAGTTATTACTATACAAGGTCGGAGAAAAATAAATTCTTGAGATTACCAAATATAATTAATATTCTTGTGACTAATTTTAATCTAATAAGAAGTGTATTGAAAATATTATAGCCTTTATTTTTGTGTAAGTTTAATATATAGTTTTGTTGTTGTCAGTATGATATTTACCGTGAACAACCTTTCCAGAATGGAAATGCCCTTTCTAGAGGCTTGCTGTTGAGAAGAAAATTAGTCTGGGGGCCAGGGACTAGCTAGGAATCAGGAAATTAAAACAGGTATCACAAAGGCAATATAAAAATTGCTGTGATACAATTGTATATATGGAGATAGAAAAATACTTCAGAAATGACCCTTTTGAAGGAAACCTGCATTTCAGGACATTAAGGATCATTTACAGTAAAACTTGGGAGAGCTAAGGTACAATTAACACTATAAAATAATATCACTTGTACTGAATAAAGCATTCAGTCTGTTGCTGTTTCTTCAGAAAAAGCAGGAAAGTGTGCCCTAGAAATCACATGCTGCCCTACCAACATTTCTCCTCACATTCAGGTAAAGCCATAACAACCAGGTGGGTGAAGGAATTGCAGCCAGAAGCAAGCTTTCTGCATTTATGCATCAGGGCAGGTAATTCTGTAAGATAGAACTGTTACACAGCTCAACACAGAATTCCCAAAAGTAGCATTTTGTCCATGTAGCCCAAGTAAATAGGTTGCATACACACCAGATATAATCAGAAGAGAGCTGTTGTTCCTTTGTAAACTGGGACAGAACTCCTCAAACATTCCTGGTTAAAACTAGCTCTATCCCAGGACAGTAAACAACTTATTATCAACCCCTAAATTTAAAGAAATCTTGTGGTTTTCAGCTGCAAAATGTCCTCATTTCTGTGTGGAAGTGTGGGAAGTCTCATTGTGTTATTAGGTGGCTCTAGGTATTGCTTAACTATTGTTCAACACAAATAGGGGCAAGAGTTTTTATATGAAGACCAAAACCTAACCTATTTGTTTATAAACACAATTATCATTCATATGAGATCCTGAAAACTAAATTAAACTTAACACTTGTAGAAATTCGGCACTGTACCCATGTCAAAATTCTATGCCATAAATCAGAATGTGGAAATTCCACCCCAAATGTTAGAAGCTCAGCATGGAAACCCAAAGTTGAAGGTGTTACTGAGTGTTTTGCTAAAGTTGGAGAGCTAAGTGGCTCTAAGGGTCCAAGTACTCCAGACCTTTTCAGTCTAATGCCAATTAATTTCTTTGCTACATAGAAGGCAAAAGCTTCTCTGAATTATTCAGGATTAGGCCTATGTAGCTAACTAGTTTGAACTAGAACACCTTTAGGAATCTGCAGATATAACTTGCATTGTGTGATAGAGAGCTACGGGTATTTTATTTAGGAACTTTTTATCACATTCCCTATGTGAATCTGTATAAAATAGCACATAACACTGTTAGACATCTAGCTTCCAGGTGAATCCAAGCAGAATTAAGTTGAAAATGGACTTCCAATTTTGTTAACAAAGTTCTCCAAACACATTGACTAAAACGACCTAACACTGAAGAATACAGTGAGGTTTCTGAGCTCAAAATAAGCTATAATTTCCTTTGTACAAACATTCCTTTGGTCTAATCTACCTAGGTTCTTCAAATCTCTTGCTTGAGTCTCAGCACTTAACAACACTCTCTTCATGAATATAGTAGTGCTTAACAGAAGGGATTGTTGACATGCCATTCACCCTACTTCTCTGCACCACCATCTCAACATGTTTTGAAGTGGATTAATCAATGAATATTGCACACAGCCACCAAACTAACAGTACAGCAATTTCTGAGAGAAAGTAAAAATAACAACTTCAAGCTAGACTGAGGCTATTTCCTAAAGAAAACAAAAAATTCATGGTCTGTTGGCTGTGTTGTCCTGCTGTTGCCCTTCTAATCTGTTGAACATGCACTCTTTTGGGTAAAATAATTTTGATCATTATAATTGAAAAATAAATAAATAAATAGTTCTTACAAGAATAGATTACCTTCTGATTAAAATGACCTTTACCAGGCAAACTCATGTTTGGGAATGTTCATAAGCAGTTTTTATAAGACAAAATCCAAGAGAACTAACTTATAAAAATCCAGTATATCTTTTACTGGGACAGGTTTGTCAACCTCTCTGGCATATACGTAACAGGCAGCTGCTTTCAGATATTCTAGGAAAATATTAGAAAGTAACATCTTCCATTTTTCCTTAATCTGAAGGAAAATAAAGAATGTTGAGCTTCTCCAGACAGTTTCCCTAAAATAGAAAAAGAATATTTGAAAATTAAGGTACTGCTGAGGAAGAGGCTCTGGAGACCATGGTTCTCCATTCATAGTCAAGCAGCATGAAAAGCAACAAGTTACATTTCTCTGCACTGTTTTGTCTCTGCACTGACCTGGGAGGAGAGAAGGTTCTGTAATTAATTCGTATTCACCATGGTGAATAAGTGAGGTTTCTGACCTCAAAATGAGTTACAATTTCCTTTGTACAAACATTCCTTTGGTCTAATCTACCTAGGTTCTTCAAATCTCTTGCTTGAGTCTCAGCACTTACCAACACTCTTGTCATGAATATACTAGCACTTCATCATGGTGAATACGAATATGCTTGTAAAACTTTGTTAGCATTTTAGTAAAAAGAACTACACTCAGAGATTATGTTATTACAGATAGTACTGAAATTAAGTAAGCAAGCTAAAGCTACTTTTATTCCTGAATGAGTTCACTTTCTTGGGAGTTAACTCACGTACATTGAAGTATTTGCTTTAACACAGACATACTTGACATCACAGCTTAAATCGATTAATCTTAACCTTGCTGAGTATTGCCACATATGCAAGATTGGAACTGAAAAGTTAGGAGAGGTCATTAATACACTTTGTGAAAAGTTGTAGGTTAAAATGTAGGTTATGAAAAAGAACTATACAGAGACATCAGCAATTCTGGTGATCCTCATACATACAGTGCCACATCTGTAGCTGTCACAACCAGACTTGAGATAATAACTTCACCTTTCTGAATGGAATGCATGAATCAGAGGGACAAAAGCATCACCTTTTAACAAGGAATTTTATTCCAAAAACCATCAAGCTTCACAAAAACAGGGTGGGGTTTTTTTAAAGCACCCACTCAGACCTGGAGCAAATTGAAGAGATTTGGATTTGAAGGTGAGCTCCAGAGCATCCCCTTTAAACAGGAACGTGCATCAAACAAGAATATGTCCCCTGTATGTACCTGTATTAAAGTCATAATGGAAAAGGTCCTGATCACTCATGCATGCAGGACAGAATACACAGAGGACCAACCCAACTTTGTCTTCACTCCCAATTCTAATGAAATTTTCTTTGAAGTTCAGTAAAACTTACTTTAGATTTTTATCTAAATAGTGAAGTTGCTTTAAAGCTTAACATATGGGCAATTAAAAATTCCACACAATAATACTGTGACCTCAGAACCAGTCCAGATTCATCCACTTCAACAAGTTCAAGTTCAGATTTAAGAAAATTTCTTTGAGGGTCAGGAAGGAGCCAAGTGAATCTCAGTAACTTGAAGTTTGGCTTGTTCTTCAGGGTTCCTCCATAATTTAAACTGAAATGTACGGCTATGCATCATTTACTAATACAAATATGTATCAAAACCATGAAGTTTACCAATTTAGCCACTACCAAGCACTTTCAAATGGAAGGCATTAAGAATGACTACAATGGTTGTTCCTACAAAGCAGTTGGATTACATTAAACAATGCAATCTAAGCAAAGACATTTGAATGGTGTGTGCATCTTACCTAGAGCCCAATTCTATTCTAATACCTTGTTAGTACAAGGTTATTTATGTGAAGAAAAGGTTTAACTATTTCAAGAAATGTTTAACACTCTCCCATCTTTTCTGCAAAGTGGAATCAATACACTTCTGGTGGTCTTGTATAGGTAGTAGTATGGACACCCATATGCAAGGGCTTACACCATTTGGCTTACAATTCTCTAAGGGTCACCTTTGTACATACACAGAGTTATTAAATGACAGACCATGGTATGTGAATCACCTGTGGAAAGAAAAGTATCAGTCAGAAAAATATAACATTATGCCTTAATCTTATTTTTCTTTTATGTTTATGGCATGATTTAAAAGCAAGAATACAAATTATTTGCTATCAAATTCTTAATTTGCATATCGCTCTTGTTAGCAGTAGCAAAGGGGGAAAAAAAAAAATAAGGGGTTAGCTGAATATCAATCCGAAGGTGGGTAAACCAGCCCAGTACAGATCTGGAATATCTAAAGGCAAGAATTGGCATTTAATGATCAGAAAGCGAGTAGATCCTGATAATAGTTTTCTCTGAATACAGTCAAAACAAATCTCCTGTTTTATCCACAAATAAAGAGGTTTTCTCAGTTCTTGCATGTACACGAATCCATTACCTATCTTTAGCTAGGAAGACAGATAAATGAGCAACTACCAGCTTTATGGGGTAATTTATAAAGTCTTGGTTCAGCAGAGTGGGAGTTCTAAATGAATGTTATTTTACTTTTGAGTAAATGCCTGACAGATCACAGGGGTTTTATGTAATTCTGGAACTTTCTTTATATTAACAATGCACTCTGTCAAACTAGTAGAAAAAAAATCTGGTATAAAAATGTCCATTATCTAGGGAAATCATAATTGGTTTTCTTATCAGCTTTCCTTCTTAAAATATCCAAATGAACAAAGAAGATAATTGCAAACTTCACAGAGTAGCAATTATATTATTACTACAGCAATCAAGATGCTGACAAACTAAAGATTCGCTATACACATAAATGGGCTGATTTTGTTTACAGGTGACAAGAAAGCTAACCTTTAAAAGATATTTATGTCATCCCTTAATTCATTCCACTGAGATTTACACATTTTGTTTGCGGCATTTCAACTCTTTCAACACACTGGTTCAACAAGGTAAACAAACATGCCTCTTATTTAAAAGGAAGTGATTAATTCCATTAGTTTCATTCCATCAGGCAAAAAAAGCCCAGAGGCCTACATGGATGAACACAGAGCTCCTGGACCAACTCGAACAAAAAAAAAAAGCTGCTTACAGAGGGCAGAAGCAAGGACAGCTAGCCAGGGAGGAATACAGGGAAACTGAGCAGCCAGGCATCAGTTTATGAAAGCTAAAGCCTTGATAGAGTTAAATCTGATCAAGTACAACAAGAAAAGCTTCTCTAGGCATGTCAGGGATAAAAGGAACACTGAGGAAAACGTGGGCTCTTTCCAGAAGGAAACGGGAGACCCAGTTACCTGGAATATGGAGAAGGCTGAGGTGCTCAATGACGATTTTTGCCACAGTCTTCATCAGCAAATGCTCTAGCCACACTGCCCAAGGAATAGAAGGCAAAGGCAGGGACTGGGAGAATGAAGAACTGCCCACTGTAGAAGATGATGTGGCTTGAGACCATCTAAGGAACTAAAAGATGCACAAGCCCATGGGACCTGATGAGATGCATCTACAGGTTCTCAGAGAACTAGTGGATGAAGCTGCTTAACCACTACCTATCATATCTGAGAAGTCAAAGCAGTCCAGTGAAGCTCCCACTGGCTGGAAAAGAGGAAACACAACCCCCACTTTTAAAAAGGGAAATGGAGAAGACCCAGGATACTACAGGCCAGTCAACATTACCTCTGGTCCCAGCAAGATCACGGAGCAAATCCTCCTGGAAACAATGCAAAGGCACATAGAAAATAACGAGGTGACTGAACAATTCTGTGGTGCATCTCTACAACTGACAGCTCTTGGCAGAACTGAGAGGTATTTGCCTGGCTGTAGCATACTTACCAACAAGTCTGTAAAAACACATCTATATATCTGTGAACTACATGGTAAAACAATGCTAAACGTAGTCCTAAGGGCAGGATTTAGAACAAATGTCTTCCAGATAACATCCTGAATGCAAACACAATTGCCTTGTACATATCAGAAAACCCTGGGAAGAAATCCTACCTTACAAAAACATAATACATATGCCAAATTTTTCTCCTTTGCAGTGGTCTAAGAGGTTATTTTTTTGCATAATTCTACACTTCTTTTAGTAGCACTTTTTCTTTTGTTTGTTTTCCAAAGTGACCAGCACTTAAACCTATTCTGCCCACTGCCTGTTTTCCGTAACTAAACTCCCTT
The DNA here is from genome assembly GCA_013389865.1 of Piaya cayana. Taxonomy (NCBI): domain Eukaryota; kingdom Metazoa; phylum Chordata; class Aves; order Cuculiformes; family Coccyzidae; genus Piaya; species Piaya cayana. The sequence goes on from WAAB01022726.1 coordinate 156,058, forward strand.
TTCATCTTTTTGGCAAAATGCAATTCCCTATGGATATAAAACGTGTAATGGTTAGGCTCTTTCTTCCTTGGTTACAGCAAATCTTCTTCTCTTTAGGTTAGCCTCCTGATAAATTTTTTTTTTTAATGGTAAATCTTTGTTTATCCATACCCACAGTTTTAATGCTTCATTTGGTACAAGGCCACACTGGAAATATTAGGGTTCACTCCCTTGACCTCTTTGATAGCATAATTTTTTGCAATTAATTGACAAATAATGACAAGCACATTCAGTTGTTTTATTCACAGAATCACAGAATCACAGAATGACCGGGTTGGAAGAGACCCACTGGATCATCGAGTCCAACCATTCCTATCAAACACTAAACCATGTCCCTCAGGACCCCGTCCACCCGTAACTTAAACACCTCCAGGGAAGGCGAATCAACCACCTCCCTGGGCAGCATATTCCAGTGCCTAATGAC
>WAAB01022726.1:156532-210886 GCA_013389865.1 Piaya cayana
CTGCCTTTTGTAAACCCATGTTGGCTGGGCCTGATCACCCGGTTCTCTTGCAAGTGCCTCATGATAGCACTCAAGATCACCTGCTCCATGACTTTCCCTGGCACTGAGGTCAGACTGACAGGCCTGTAGTTCCCTGGATCCTCCCTGTGCCCCTTCTTATAGATGGGCACAAAGTCATCAGGGATACTATACTCTTGTTGATAAGTAGCTTAACTAAGCAGTCGAATAGGCAAGTCTTACATTCAAGCAGAGTAACACCAAAACAGTTTCCAATTTTTTGCAGCTGTTTATGGTGAACTCATATAGGATAAGTCATAAGGAGATGTTTCACACACCTTTGACATTTCAATGGACCTCAATGAAAATAACTATAAATAGCTATCTCCATACTAACAAAAGCAAAGACAGTTGAAACCTTTATCTGATAAAGTTCATCCTCACCCAAAGGATATTTGCAAAAGAATATTTTTACTGTACCAAACAGCAAATCACAAGGAAGAAAAATATACCTATACAGACTAAAACAAAAAGACTGGAATGCCACAGTGAATTGTGCTAAAGCTTTAAGACTTTTCCCAATATACTGTATAATAACTCTTTGAAACCAGCATGGCAAGGTAACAAAACCGGCATTACAATCTAGGTCACACAAACAGAAAACGAGCAACTACTTCCATGAAACTGTAGATTTCTCCTCTTAGTGTGATCTCATTTTAAAATACAATGTATATTGTTTACATGGGAAGCAAGACCACTAATGGCAATGCCAGCTGTCTTTGAAACCTCCTAATGAACAACAATAAATGTAATTATAACTAGGAACAAGTCAAAGATAAGAGACACTGTGAATATACTATAGAGTATCACATTCGCAATACATGCATAAGTGCATGGGTCCTAATGCTCTCTGTAAGTAGGACTACTAGCTATGATAACTGCATATTCTTTTTCTACAGGATGGATAATATTTTTATGAAGTTAAGGAAAAGATACACTAAGTGGGGCACATTAAGCTGTACGGGGGCTGCTTTTATCACACACACTGATTGCTGCAGTAGAAGTCACTGCTGCATGAAAAAAGGGTGAATACACCAATGGAAACAGCAGTCTTAGCTACTTATATAGCAAAGCACTTGAGAAAACAAATCCTTCTAACTATTCACTGTAATTCCTATATTAAGGAATTATTTTATTTTGCTCTTGCATTCAATATGAATGAATCTGATGTCACAGCTCCTAGCACTCATAAAATGTTCAGAGTGACGTTCCTAGGGTTTTGTTTCTCAAAGGACTCACAGATTTGTCTTCCTTAGCTACAAAGTTGTTTAAATATAGGACTTCCAACAGATATGGTTTTCTACATTTGACTTGCTGACTTAAAAATACTTAAAAATAAACAGTCTTAGTTTCACATCACAGTTCATTCATGGAAGCAACTGGCTCCCATCTGCTTATTCTGCCCTCAACAGAAAGAGCCAACCATAAAACCACATAGCATCTATAGGATCTGCATTGCATTGATACAGAGCAGGTGGTATTATAGAACTTCTAGGGCACAGCACAGTTGGCTTTTGTTCTACATTAGCTTCTGAGTTTATGTAAACTGAGGACACAACCCTTTTCCTTGTGAAGAAACAAGTGCCAGTTTTGTTGCCAAAATGTACAAAGGGCAACTCCTCTCACTACCAGCTCTTCTTTAACCCAGGATTTTATTATCTTTCCTTTTCTCTTGGCTGAAATTGATTTAATGGTTCCAAATATTAGTGATTTCCCACATGCCAACATTCTGTTGTAGTGTTGCCTGCTACAGCATTTGAAGGATAGTTTAAGGATCTTGGCAAGGCAAGATTTTATAATGGTGAGATAGTAGCAGATAAAATAATTGGACTGTATCTGAAAGAAAATGGGATTTTTTCTAAAAATATGCCTGTGAAAGTTTTTGTGCCTTTCCAGTTTTTCCAGTCACCTTCTGATCTAATAAGGTATGATAAATGTCCCTACAAACTTTGAAAAACATCAACTCCAATGTACATAATACTGTTTGCACATCAATTTCAGCCCCTAACACATTGTATCCACAATGTTACTTCATTGCTTTGGTGTTTGGCTTTCCTCTTCTAGCTGTGGGATATGTTATCCTCTTCTAGTTCTATCCACTTTCTATTTATGAGACTAATTCACACATACATAGAGATCATAAAAAGACATATGTGCCGAGATACGACCTGAAGAGTAAAGTAAGAACCAAAAAAAGATTCACTTGGAGACCATTTCTAGTACAGTTTTAGAAGAACAAGATGGGGTATTATAGCAAGAGCAAGTCTTGAAGGAAATGTCACGTGATCCTACAGCACTTACTGGTGTACAGAAACAGTGAGAGAAGCAGAGCAATGATGTGGTGAATCTTTTAAAAGAAATCATAGATCAAAATGTCACAGAAATAAATTCCAATTGTCGTGAATACAAGGAATGAAAATACAGACCGAGGAGAGCGAACTATAATGAAAAGGAGAGACCGCAGTGATTCCAAAGGCGATGTATTCAGAAATTCAACAGGGAAGAGGGAGTTCTCTGTGGACAACTTTGTATGTACTACATGAAAAACCCTGTATGGGCAAATTATAACTCTAGAAGAGACAAAATCATCAGAAATTTTGGTTGTGAGCCAAGTACAAGTGTAAGCTAACAGAAATCTGTTTTTCAGTGATGCATTTAGCGTGATCTGGCAGCAATTGGCAATCCAATTATAATCAACACAAGCACAATCATAAGGCAACATAATGATTTAGCTAGGTCTACAATAAGCATATCTTACTTCAAACCCAGGAAGAATTGTTACAGCAACATTAATAGTAGCATCCCCAAAATTCTTATTTATTTTAGTCTTTTAACTATGAGATCCTAGGCAACATATTATGGACAGAGACAGGTTCAAAAGAGACTGTGTAACTTTCTCATGTAATGACAGAAGGACTGGGGATATTAGTTTAATCCAGGCTCTCATTCCAATTTTACATTTTACAAAGCTGCCAAAAGAATCAAGTTTCAGTTCACAAGCCTTTGCATAACCAAAACTCCCACTGTTGGCTCAAGGACTTTTAGCAAATCACAAATGCAAGTCTCGGACCAAAACAGACTAAGCACTTTTTAAAAGTATTCTGTAAAGATATTATTCTGTAATCTGTAAGGATTATTATATAAATCCTTCTTCACAATTTTTCTGATTACCTAGAATACTGTGCTATATTGCTAAAAAAAAAATATTTTAAGTTCATCTAGTTACTTAGGAGAGCGGGATATAAATCCCCAAAGTTTAGAACATAATTTCAGCAAAACATAGCATTCTCATTAAGTGGCCTCAGCTGCTAGACAGGAAGTCAGGCTAACAAATCAGCCTTTCTGTGAAACAGTTACTAGAGACATTTTTCAGGATGAAATTAGTTTTTCATCATAAAGGCTTCATACTGATTTTTGGCAAGAGCTCGGTTTTCAAAATGCAGTCACGTATCATACCAATACATCACTATTTTTTTTTGTTTACCGGGCTGGAAATTTGCTTCAGGATTTTACTGAATCTTTATTCATTGTAGTCTTTGAGTTATGTCCTTGTGCTATACCTGCAGCCTCTCATTCTTATTTCTCTTATACACTTTCTTCCTCCTTAATTTGCACCATTTGTTTGATGAAGCCACTCCTTATAGCTGAAATGAAGTTGAGGTAGACATGCAAACTTCATGCATAAGCAGGTATGTAGTTTTTCTCACAAAATACAAAACTATTCACTACCTCTCACAGGATATTCACAAGGCAAGCACCTACAACAATAGACTTGAGACAAAGAAGTTTTCCCATTGAGAATGAAAAGATCATTACTTTGAATGCAGGAACTGTAGGCAAAAGGCTTTGAATGGCACAGTGTTCACAGGGTGATGCCGTTACATGGCATGTGTTGCTGTAATGTCTTATCACCTCAAAAATCTGTAAGTAATTGCCTTTACAACGTTTATCTGAGGGTAAGATGTCCTATTGAACCTTGTCCTATAGTGAGGGAATAAACTTACACAAAAGCTAAGTTGCTTTCTTGCAGTTATGCAGGAAACTACCACCACAGACCCAAGTCTCAGTCAGAAAGTTTCTCCTGCATGTGGTATGGCAGTATCCAAACCACAGAGCCATTTTCCTGGTCTAGCTACTGGTAACAGGGAGCATAAAATAGGAAGTACAGCAGGAACATGAACAGGACTTGGACTCTAACCCATTCTTAGTTTATGACTGTGAGAACACAGAATAAAATGAGATTAACAATTTTCCTTGGTTTCTAAACTTACAAAAGCAAGTTGGTAAAGTATGAAAAGTTTCTGTGAAATAAAGAGCACATAAAGCTTGGAATTACAAATTCAGGTACCCAGTACTTCAGCCTCTTCAACCTCTGGGTATTGGCTTTCAAGGACTGCAGGCCAAGCCATTTTTGTGTATCTGTAATGTGCCCCACATGGGATAATCCAACACAGCACAAACTATTTCAAGGACAATAGCCTCTTTTTTTTCCACAAAGAAAAATACATGAAGCAACCACCTGGGGTACAGAGTGAGCAGACTGCAGTGATTTCCTCAGACTATTGCACTAGTCAAGCATTTATTCACCCCTGAAGAGGAACTGGCTGCCTTTCAAAATTACTTTCCCTGGTCTTCTAATCAGCTTCTTTCAGACAGGAATGGAAGAAAAGAATCTGTATTAAAAACATAAGGAGCCATATTTTCCTCTCTCCCTCACGAGAAGAGGAAGGCTAGTGGTCTGAATCCTAGTCCTCCAAGTGTACCACACAAATCAGATGTAGCAGGCAAGCAGATGGTATGCGATTTAACCACTTTATTGCTCTCTTAACCTTGCTTAATGATCAATTTGGCACTAATTGCAGATGGTGAATACAGCTCATCATTTATGATTCAAGTAGCAAATTATTTATCAGGTTCAAACCTCATATTTAGCCAAATTGTATCTTCATCCCTGTCTCTGTATTCAGCACAAACCCAACAGACAGCATCCCTGGGGCAAGTAAGTTTCCTGAGTTTGCAGAATATCCTACCTCTCCAGCAAAGTTCTCTATTCATGTTTATTTTCATTTTTAGAAGAAAAAGAATAAGATTTTTTTTTAATGGTAAAGCCCAAGAATTGTGTTGGAAAATAAGTACTCCACTACCTATGTATTTTTTTAGCAACTCTAAGACATAGTTTTTTCAGCAAGAGGCAAACACAAGCCTACAGTGACCCATGGAATTCCATTTCTCTAACAGCTGTGCTAATAACAATACAGGTTGGGTTTTATCAGCAGTCGAAGCAGAGATGGTAGGAATGAGTTCCACTTTCTGTTCCTTCTAAACCTTCACTATCAAAGAATTTACTCACATAGCAGTTCAAATAAAACACATGAAAAAAAAAAGCAGCTTGTCATTATATGAAAATGCTCCTAATGATGACTAGCTGATTACGTACCATGATTTTTTCAACTTCATATAATTCCTACCTCTTTGTGTCTTGATCCTAAGCTACCTAAGCTACTGTGTTTACCATCATCAACTAATACTGCACAATTCTAGAGCAAGAAGGATTCTTAAACTATCCCATCAAGGTTTTTATGAACATTAATTGTTCTGAATTAACCATACATTGTCCTGTGCTTTGTCTTGTGTAACAAAAAAAAAAAAAATAGCCTTGAATACTCATTTAGGAGCAAAATCTGAGAGAAACAGAATACAAACATAAATGCAAACCGTTACAGTGAGGAGGAAAGTGTCATGCAAGAATAATGCATCATCAGCCATAATTTCTGATTGCAACAAATAATCAGTCCTTGACTGGAACAAAAGACCTGTTTGTCCATCAATAGCTGTAAAATAGACCCCTAGCAAAATTCACATTGAACTTTTAGCAGTAACGTGAGCCTTCACTGCATTCAAAGTAAAACAAACAAAAAAAGATTTTGGCTTCAGAGGGAACTTTATCCTAACACAAAAGATGAAAATGTGCTCACATATTCCCTAACACTCCAAAAATAGGTCCTATGAGCATAAAAATATGCTAGATTGCTCTCTGAGAAAGAAATGTTTCCATTTATACAAACACACAACATAAATTTTCTGCTATGGGAAAATGCTTGCTTCTCCAATTGAACTAGTCACTCACTCTCTAATCAGTGCATGTATACATAGATTTCCATGCTTCTCCTTCATTCTTTTGATGGGTCCAGACAGTTTCCATATAGTCCATTAGACAATGTAAATCTCAAGTAAGATTGTTTCTAATTTTATATTTATTTCTAGACTAACCCCGATGTCCAACTGGATCCCCCTCCAGGCCCACTGCATTATACAAGAATTGAGATGATAGAACACATAAGCTTTATAAAATTAAAGAGATTTCAGAGTTTTCCATGCAGCAACAACAACAAACCAAAATATTTTATATTACAGGAGCATCTGAAAACCTCCACCAACTACCAGGCACTGTAAATGAAATGAAAAATGATGGATCATGCCACAGAGGACTCAGAATGGCAATATAATTGCAAAAGCAATTCCATGTGGATGGAACAGATCTGGCAGAGAAAAGGGACACACTAGATAACAATAAGGTAGCAATTAATTAAGAAACGTAAGAGTATACAAGCTGCCCAGTCATTATCAGATTTTCCAGTTAGCCTGAGCATAGTAAATTTAATAAAGCTTATTAAATGCTATTTTCTTTCATCTGTTTAAGATTACATAGCTGTTCATCTTTTTTGGCACATTATGAAAGGTAACAACAAGCCCTTCTGTGACAAAAGGGCTAGTGTTGTAGGTACTGCAGAAAAGCCATATATTACAGATTTTGAAAAATGCATAGCAATTGCAGATGTGTATGTTTGCTAAAGTTGACATATTGAATGGAGTTGAATACATCTGTACTTCTAATACTGGATTCAGTAAGTAATGTGTTATTTTATTAAAAAACTGACTTTGTTATATGATATTATTACAGTGACACTGAACTCACTTTCATATCCATATCATGAAATACGATTTACCTAACATTCACAAGTTAATTTTGTTGATTTCTAGCTATAGGTTAATTACTCTTTCATGAATATTAGACAATATTTTTTGTTAAAAAGTGAGTTTCGTTACAAAACAAAAGGAAGTAAATGTGCAAGTTGCAGGTTTAGATTATAATTCAAAGTATATAGCTTTTTCTGTGAGCAGACCAGTTTAGGTTATTTTCGAGTGGGATCATTATGTATCCCCAGCTATTCAATCAAGATAAAATCTGATTTATACAACACATTAGTAAGGGTGCCGTAAGGTCAAATACTACAGAAACTACTGCTTTATGTTTACAGGTAGAGCTTACTGTTGAGCTCTAGTTCTTTTTTCAGAAGCTTTTCAACACAAACTCAAGAAGCTTTTACAACTCCATCATCTTTGTAAAGAGGAAAGTAACAATGTCTACATTGTCATTAATTATGATGAAGAATTGACTCTGTAAAGACAAAGATAATAGCATGGTGTTCTCAAGAAAGTATGTGACCACTTTAACCAACCTTAAAACCAGTAACAAAGTGAGGTGCAGTACATCAAGGCTTTTTCCAAAGGATTAATAGAAATGTTCTATTTGAACTGCCTCATTGAGACAGAGCTATAAGAATGAACGAGTAAAAATGGTCAAAGTAACTGATAAATATGTCAAGATGCTTATTCAGCAGTCGTAACATACATAAGGCTTAAATTCAGTAAGCAGAAACAGAAATCTAATTGGATTACCACTCAGCACATAAAAAATAGGCACAGCTTTTGAACTCGAGCTTTCAAGCTTTTGAATCTATTTCCTGAGATGAACTTAAAAGTGATTAGTTTCCACAGCAAAGCCAATGTAAAAAAGATTAAAAATTGCAGTGAAGAGGTGGGTAGTAGGGACAAATCCTTAGTCAAAAACAACATTTAATCATCTTCTTAAACAGAAATTATTTGTTACTTAAATAAAAATTGCTTGCTTACTTTGCTTGTGTTGTTGCATCACAAAGCAATGAATAAATTAAAGATGTCTCGCATGCTGCCTTTGGTTCTCTACACCTTAATCCTTTAAACTCAGCCTGCCAGATGTCACATATATTCTTTAAGATCAGAAAACTAATGTTTGGGGGTTTTTAACATTTTGATAAATAGTCAGAATGTATCACATGACTGTAAAGACAGTCAAGTTTGTTGGGGTTTTGGGGCTATAAGGAAATGTTGCTAAGAAAATGTATATTCACTCTGACTTCCACTAAAGTTTTCTGGAGAGAGAAACATTAATTCTTTTTTTATTTTCTCTACAAAGATTCATGCAGTTAAGTTTTACTAGCATGAATCTTCAAGAAGACTGAATTTCAAAATCATGTGGGTGCATAATTGCAGGTATTGAATTTTGCATTTATTTACATAAATAAGTTATAATAGAAGTGTTTTCTCCCACGCTTAGTCAAGCAACCGTTAATTAATCAGAGTTAGAGGATTACTTGCATATTATGAAATTTACCCCAAGAAACAATGTGAGCATAATGCCTACCTAGCCCTGAAATTCCACTACTACCTATATAAGGACAATGTCTTATGTAAGGTAATGCTATTTCTGTTCTATATCTCATTTTTAGAAGGATCATCTAAAAGATGACTGATGATGAAAATGAAAAAGTGTAATTTTAAACATCAAAGACTCCATATCTTAGAGCTAGGTATATATAAACAACTGATAATATTGCAAAATTATACCAGTCTTAATCCATTCTCAAGATGGACTGAATACTTCAGGCTCTGTATGAACTGATCAATTTTCAAGCTCGATTCTGTCAATAGACCTTTTTTCCATATTACCAGTAAAACCTCCATGGATTTCAATAATAGAATCTTTAAAGTATATACCCTTCAAAAAAAAAATTTTCAACAAGATTTTGAGGTGTGTTTATATTCAATTTAATTGTTTATGCTCAGGCTGTTTTCTCTTTGAATTCCAAACACATAACAAATCATTTTATATTAATCTGATTTATTCTCAAATTGTTTGTGAACTAAATGTAGGGAAAGTAACAAGTGCTGAACTGTTACTTCATTCCAATCCTGTTGAATTACTTGATGGACTCAGAATGAGACATGAAAACTTTCAAATTCCACTCATGCTGAATAGCAGTGATGTGGACTTGGAATCCCAAAGGACTTACAGATCATCTTTAGTTCCACCTTTACCCTTTCATTCGGCTTACACTTTTTCTCAGATATAAATGCAATGCTAGACAAAAACTTAAGTGTTGTGGCTCTCGGAAAATCCTGCCACTTCCCCCAACAGCTACTTTGGCTCAGTGGCTACTGAATTGGCAAAATTCATAATTTACTCTCCTGGTTATAATTGGAACATTTGAAATTGTATAATAGAAGGGATCTTTGAGATGTGCATCTTTTTCTTCTCCCATTGAGGTTTTCTCATACCCAAATTATTCAACAGCATGTGGAACATGCAGCAATTGCATACTAATATTCAGAAACAGAATAAGAAATTCATCTTGTGGGTTTGTGCCATTAATGAAAGTTTCCTCTACTCCTCCCTCCATCTTTTTTGTGTTAGTAAGACAAAAAGTGTTAGTAAACATGTCCAATGTTCCCACTTTGACATTTTTTGTTTATAAATCAAGATTTGGTGCTAGAAGTTTTGAAACCAAGTCTTAATCTTCTGTGACACATGTCCCCTGCCCATCAGATGCAATGGGAAGTTTTCCTTCAGAGACAAATATTATGGCATCATTTTAATTAAATATTTTGATCCTATATGTCTTGTAAATAGGCTTCTTCAGAATTCTTGTATTTTTCAGAATAAAGCATCTTACTGAGGTTATCATCATTTATACAGATTAATAGCATGTCCACTTAAACTACCTAGGGAGATTTTCATTATTCTCAGAAAGATACAAATGCATTCTGTAATCAAACTTTAAACTCACATCTACATCTTTTCCTGCTATTTGTAATCAAACTCTACTTTTTTTTCTACTATTACTTAAAATGCTAAACAATATTGTTCAACCGATTGCTTATATTTATCTATAGTTGACTCTATCTAGAGTCAACACCTGCTGAAAATTTAATTTTATTATGTGGGGAGGTTTCACAACATTGTTACTAATTCAAATATTCTGGTTTAGTACTGAGTACCACTGATTATGGTTGTAAACCTAATTTATTATGTTCCTGTTACACATAATGTTCCAAGCAGAGATATTTTGCATGTGGCAGGTAATGATATGACACATTTTGAGCACTCAGCTATCTAACTTTTTTTCCTAAAGGCCTAATTTTGAGAAAAACAGATGAGCATATAAAACTGTCTTCATTCCCATTTAGTCTTCAAACTTTTTTATGAGTTTACATGCAAAAATCTATCAAACCCAGAGTTTTTTTAAAATGGGAATGATCTCTGTCTCTTGTAGGACTGAGATCTTCAACACAACTGACAATTACAAGATCATCCTTTGACTGATGCTGAAGTATTGCCAGGCTCTGAATCTGTTGCATATTTTGAAAAGGTACAGAGTATGTCCCTAAGATGCCACTACTAATTGTTGTGTGGTACAACAGTGGAAAAAAATAAAAGCATGACAAAAAGGAAAAAAGTTCACATAAAAATGATGCAAATATACCTTCAATATCAGAGAGCTATAACAGGCCATTAATGCTCTTTTTCTCATCCTATGCTACAGCAAGCAGGCTTGCTTTCAGTAGTAGCTTATTAAAATGTATAAAAGTACCAGCGGAAAATTACAATAAATCCTAATAGATCATTCATAGTTTCAGACAGTTGAACAGGAGTATTAGTTACAATATATAGTTTGTGTATAAAAATATAAATTAATTGGTTTATCAGAGAATGCATCCTAACTGCATGAAAATAATTTTTACAAGGTTTCTATCACTCTGGAATGGTGATTTTGCAAATCTAAACCCCATCTGTCTAACAAGTTTAACTAAAGGGAAATAATGTTACCATTTTTTTTTTTGTAGAATCATTTACTTCTTGTAAAAAGATAAGTTGAACTTCAGATGACGTTGATAAACTATGGTTTTTTGTTCAGACTGCTAATCAAAACAAAGAGGAAAACAAAAAAAGGAACATTTTAAATTTCTACAGCTACCATCACAAAGTACACATAAAGCTTAAGTCTGAAAGCTCTAGTTTCATTTTGCTCAGTGTCTGCACAAAAAGCCAGAGTCAATGCATAAATCAGAGGAGAAAATTATACACTTCACATTGACCTTTAATTCAGGTATTCAGTTGATTTCAAAAGATTGTATATGTGAAAATTGATATTTTCAAATAAAATTCACTTATGCTAGCAGCCTCATTGTACATATTAACATTAAGTAAACAAAATTTCATTTTTAAAAAATTTACAAACCCCATACTTTTTTAATAATGTATTTTCCTTCAATTACACCTAAAAATTAACAAGAAATTAGGCAGTTTTGCAGCAAGTCGAGATAAAAAACAGATTGCAAATACAGTCAGAATTGAATTGTATTAAATGAAACGAAGATTGATATGGCTGTGCCATATTCATTCTGTGCTTCGGGCCTCCAACCTGCATTCTTTTTGCAACAGTCATAAGCCTTTGATCTTACAAATCATTCCATATGTAACCGCAGGTCTAGCTGTGTCTTTGAGTATCCAGACACAAGTGAAGCGTGGTGTATGTGATGCGCACTGCCCTAGGAAGAGCTCAGGGAGGTATCATGCATGACTTAGATACAAGCCTTTCCCTCTTCTCCACTTTACGGTAGAGGCATAGGTTTAAATTGGACTGTATTTATAACAGATTATGCCATTCTTGCAGCAAATCAGATGCTCACTTTTCCTCCTAAACATGCTCACTTGGAGATTTACTCCAACACAGCACCTATGCCCAGAGAAAGTTACAATCTAACTTTCTTCTCGAGTTCATACTCTTTGTTTACATGCACTCACATTGAAATGAACTAAACACCACTAAAAACATGTTACGGCCTTACATATAAACAGATCCTATTATCAAAACTCTTCCTAAGCGCTGTAAGGATGATTGACGCCTGACCTACAACTTGGATCGGCCAGTTAATATGAATAGAAAGTACACAGGCCATAGGCATTTTAACATTTAACTTGCTCTTGACCTTGCAGTTCATCACAGTAGCATTCTCTTTTCGGACTGCTGGACTAATTTTTTAATAGAAATAGTGGAAAATTTTGTGATAAAATGTTTTCACACTGTGCTCATTTTCAAAAACTGAGACTTCTTTCATAGAATTTTTGATTTTCAATGAACTTTCATCATGAAAGCATGTGGGTCAGATTAGGATCAAGAATCTTACACAGCCTGGCCTGAAATATATCAGTTGACACTCACTTTTTACTACCTAATTTTGATTTCTTTTAAATACATAAATGTTTGCATGGATACCAAAAAGTTTGTGTTTTGTCATCTGAATAAAGGCTTATACCAGACTTGAACATTTGTGTACCTAGGCTTATTTACACTGATTAATCAGAAAAATCTGTTAAAAGAGCCAATTTACTCACATTTTTTAAGAAGGAAAACCTTAGAAATCTTGGAAAATAATATGAAACAACTTCTTAGCTAGCTCTGACTATCCATTACAATGTTGCTTATCTCCTATGCAACTACCTCTAGTCTATGAAAAATACATCTGTCTCTTGGCATTCCATTAGGTTCTGCCAAATTCATAGGTATTTGTGATCATGTGTTAACTAATGGAGTTTTAGCTACAGCCCAACAACATCGAGTCAGAGTGCTCTGGAACTCTGATTATGGAGACAAGTTCTCATACAGCTGACAGCAGATGTTTTAATAGAAATTCTGGCAATATTGGAATGCATGGTCAAAAAAATCTCTAGAAAGATAACACAAAGTGGAAAGCAATAGCAAATAGAATTAATTTCATCTTTTCTTCTAAAGAATAAGCACCATAAAAGTAGCTTTTGATGTTGAGAGCTCCCCAATAACAATCTGTACCCAATATCAGAGAGATATATGAGTTAGGTCTAATCATCTCTTCTTGCTATGCATGTTAAAAAAAAAAGAAAATTTCATACTGTGTAAAATTATGGTGTAAAGTTTCACAAGTGGTATGGAAAAATATACAATCAGTGGACTATTAAGCAATGCAAAACATGAAATCAGATAATCAAAGATTATGCTGTAATGGATCCCAAATTCAGCAATCACGTTAAGAGAATTTAACTGTGGGAGGCTGTGTAAAACACAAGATTTAACTACTTTTCAGATATAATGCATTTCATTTTATTCACAGAAGTAAGAACAAAACCAGCTCTTTCTGACTACTGATTACAAAAACACATCTCTATTCTTTTGTTATTTATTGCTAATTCTGGATGTCTATGAAGAATTTTCTGAATATAACTCTGCACGCTAACCTCAGAATCCCAAATGCATGGATTCTATTATCTGAAAGATAACATGTTTTGTTTTCCTTGTCATGATTTGGAAATGGCAAGTCCCAAAGTTAACTTCTTCAAACAGAATGCAATGACAGTTAATAGCTAACCAAGATTCTTGGAGAAGTTACAGCAATATGTAGACAGATATCTAATGCAACAGTGAACTTTGAAGAACTGGGAGTGATTTTTGGCTGAAACAACAATTTACAAAACCCAAGTAGAGTTACTTACCTTGTAGCAAGGAGTGAGGAAATGAAAGGAATACTCATTACAGTGAATTACATGGAATTACCCATAGATACCCATGCCTGTACAGCAGCAGTCAAATAAGACTCTATTAAGAGGGACATACCTTGAGTATAACACTCCGCAAAGTGTACTTGATCATTTTTTCTAGGTCACTAGCAGAGATTTTACATTGAGTGTCTAAAAGGTCTCCTCTTTAACTCACAGCATAATAGAATTAACAGCAACTATGGACACAATTCACCAGAACAAACTGTATCAATCAGAAAGACTTTCTGAGAACCAAAGAAAGCACATTCAAAAAACTAAAGATATGCAACTCTACCGTTCTATTAATCACAATGAAACTCAGTAAGCTACTCATCCTCATTTTCCCTGGAAAATTCACTATGCCTTGGTCTGATTTTATATTCTGTAACAGAGAGGACAATCAGGCTAAACCATTTCAGTGAAATTTTCACTCCTACCTAACAACTAATTTGACCAATCATTTTGATTTCTCAGTATTTAACATAGTTCTTGCAAAATATACAAGAAGAGGTTAAGTGCGGTGGTGTTTCTTCCACTCCCTGTAACACAGGAGGTTTTATTAATCATGGAATCATTAGATTGGAAGGAATCTGGGTTCACGTAGTCCAGCCTCTTGCTCAAAACTAAGCAAGACCAGACCAGATTGACTGGGGCTTTGTCCAGGTGAGTCTTGAAAATCTCCAAGAAAACAGACTCCATGACCTCTCTGGCAAACCTGTCCCAATGATTAATTACCCCATAATGATTTTTTTTTCCTGTAAACCTAATCCAACCCACTCCTGTTTCCACTTATGAGCACTGCCTCATTCTCCCATCACTGTACACCTCAGTTAAGAACCTGGCACCAACTTCCTCATAAATTCTTAGCTACTAAATTTCTTACTTGTTAATGAATGCAAATTTTGTTATTTGCTCAGACTGCTAATAGAATAACTGGCAATGTCCATAAATGGGAAAATTTACATAGTGTTAAATTCAACATTCTTACTCACTGATGTGTCTAAATATTTTGCGATCATGTTTATATTTTATGAATAATTTCTAAAGATTCAGACTTCTTAAAAATAGACAAGTGGGAATGGCAAAATGCAACTTATTAGTTTCTGTGGAAGATCAGAACTAAAGATTGGGAGTTAAACTACTTTCACGTTTCTCACTACACCTTTCCATACCTGGTATCCCCATTTCTACTTAGACTACTAGCATCAGTAGTTGTGAAGAAAATCTTTAAATCTGGAACAAAAAGCAGGATCCTGTCAGAGCCTTAGCTTTAATAATTCCCCAATAACTAACAAGATAAAAAGACAAACTACATGGCAAACTGTAGATAGAGGAGCTTCTGAAAGGAACTTTGACAAGCATTTTCAATCACTTACCAGAGAGGGTTCATCTCTAACCACCCATTCTGGGAATATTCCTTCTTCCCATTATGAAGAACATCTCACGAGCATTATAACTTCTGGATCAGCAGAGCATCTCTGAGCGAGATGTAAGCTTTGCTATCACTGGATACTGTGCTGCTGGTTTACTATTTACATACTTAGAAAGCCAGTGCACTCACATTCCTCTGGCCAGTTTGTTTGAGTGTATTAAGTCATTTTACATTAGCATTTTTTACTTGTTTTAATGACAGAAAAACATCCTTGAGCTTCCAAGTAAAACAATGAAATGTTTTAAATGTCAGGGCTCTGATAGAGGCCTGGTTATTTAGAAACTTTTAAATAATTAAGAGGTTGCAGCAGGGGTTTGAAATGGCCTTTGTCAATGCTTGATAATTTATTTTCATATCAGAACCATAAATCATGACCAACCCTCATTTCTAATGTCATTTGAGGACAGATTGTAAAGTTCTAAGGCTGTCTTGAAGAAAAGATAAAGAAAATACATTGCATTAATAAAGCAGTAAAGGAAAAATCTTTTAGTTTAAAATTAGATTCTACTGCTAAAGTTCATTTCTATTCCATGCATCTGTCTTTACATTTTCCCACTATAATGAAAATGAATCTACTTTGTTCACATCAAACATGGACAGACACTGAAGAAACAGTATGTCTTGGTTTATCAGCCCATACTTTCTCAAGTCTTTTCTTAGTTATTGTAGCCCAACTCCAGTGTAACTGGTGAATTTCTGTTGTTTGTAAGGGAAGGACAATGGATTATTTCCATAGGTTCCATGAGATACTAAAATGTGAAGTTATGGAACAAGCACAAGGCTGACAAATCCAAGAGCAAATTAATCCTCAAGAATAATGGGAACTGCAAAGCTCTTTGGGGGAAATAATCCTTTTCCATTCTGGTCCCTTTAAAAATTCTCAGTATTCTGGTGTCTTCTCAATTCACTGACAAAGAAGAACTTCACCCTGGGCATAAGCCATTGACTTAATTTGCACATGTCGCCAAGGTAACTGCACATACTGTTAACTGCAAAATTCTGTATTTAACAGCTTCCACACTTGTAAGATATCAGTTCCATAGGAAACCAGGAAACCTCCACCAAGGTCATAGCATCAGCAGGGGATCCTTCTCATGGTGGGTGGCTCCACCCAATGGTCCTCTGTCACTGTTCACCAATTCAGATCAATACAGACAGCCTTCTCTTTTAAGAATACTTAGAATTAAAAGAATATACTGGGGCTCCTAGAGAACCAATAGCAATTTTTAAAAACAAAAGAAGGCCTAATTATGTCACCTAGTTTACATTAGTTGCCTCACAGCACCAGGAATGGGAAAGACCTGTCAAAAGCTCCATTTTGTTTTTTCTGGTCACAAAACAGGACTTTCCTTCAGCTTTTCAATATTTTTATATGATTATTCCTTTGAATTTTGTTTTTGAATGAAAATATCCAGCTTTCCATGAACATTAAATCAACGCAAGAAGATAAACAGATTCAAATGTTTTCGATCTTAAGCAACATATGATTTTTTTTTACTGTGAAAACTCAACACACAATCCATCCAAATTTTCAGTTACTCTGAAGTAAGATTTTTTTGGTAAGGAAAACAAGATACAGCTATGAAATAACTCTGGTTTTCAGTCTTTCCAGATACAAAGGGTTAAGTAATTTTTGTAGCAATGTTAACTAATGCCATAAAGAAGGGATCACAATATAGCATAGCCTTTTTTTGGTTTTTTATTTATTTGCTTCTCCCTAAAAACATGGTTAAAGATCCTCTGGCAAAGCATAGTAAAGCCTCCATTCAGGCAAAATTCAAGGAACATACAAGCACTGGAAACTTAAGTCACTTGCTAAGAGACACTGTAAACATAAAGTAACTGCTCATTCTGTTTCCCTTTAAGTAAGCATGGAAATAAAGGTCAAACTCTCAGGACCAAATGTTTAGCCAGCATCAGGTCAACAGTCCTCAACTCCAACACAGCTCTGCTGGCTATGCGAGCTGATGGTATCACTCCACAGCTTAGAAAATGCACTGACAAATGCTTAGATCAAGCATTAATAATGGCAGAAACTAACATTGTTGCCACCAAGCTTACTAAATCAAACTGTGCAGTGTAGTCCTTTGAATTCCAACCTTCTCAATTGAAAATTAACCCTAGTGGATTACTATTAAATATTTTAAGAGTGCAAGTAGCACACTATCCACAAGAGTAAAACATTATTGTGTTAAAGAAATATATTGCAGCAATGAGATATAAATATGCACAATTTACCATGAAAATTTTCTCAAATAATTAAATTTTCCTCTAAGTTAAGCAGGCTTCATGAGGTATCAAAGTTACATATTGATCAGAACAGCAACTTTAAAAGTAAGTGCAGTATTTATCTCTGCAATTGAAAGAGAAGAAAGTCATTGTTACCAAAACAGGTCTGAGCTAACTTCATATCCCTGCACGCTATCAGCTCAAAACAAGCTTTAATAGAGGAATCCAATATATTTGTACCAGGGAAAGTTCCTTTCTGATATCACAGATGTATGTTCCTTTCTCTTTCCTGTCTCATTTTTTTTGCTCCTAGAAATGAGGCAACATGACCCAAATACCTTGCTTTAGAAGGAAAAAAAGTGTCATTATTACCTGGTTTCTAGCAGTGTTCACCACTAAATGGTTGGTCAGACTTCTTCAGGGGGAAACTGTGACAGTGGAGACAGATGCCACACTAAAAAGTTCAAAACATAACTAAGTTTAAGTGGCATTAACAAAGAAAGGAGAAGAAGAGGAGGCTGAGGACAATGGAAAAAAATAAATTAAAATTATGGGTGGTCTGTGGCCTTAGCACAGATACATTCAGGGAAGAGCAAATGGTGATACTGCTGGAAAGCAAAAAATCTGTGCAGGAAGTTGACCAGAAACACATTAGAAGCATAAGATTCTAGCAACAACTCAAAGACTTACGCCTTTATATTCTCACACATGCATCATCAGTGATGGAAGCACATTCACCCAAGTTTCTTACACAAGAAACATCTGATCTAAAGTCTGTAATGCATAAAATCCCTGCAAACTGAATTGAAGGCACTTGAGTTATAGTAAGAAATACAAACATCAAATTTCTAAAATTCATTAAATATCAGTCTACCCACACCTTAAAGTGATAGGTATTCAGAAGTTATTTGTTCTTTCCTCAGAGGAATATCTCAGAAATATCCCATTAGAAAAACAATCTGCTCAAACCCTTTCTTTGTAAGGCAAAGGAAATTACTTCTTTGTAAGAATTACATAAAAACAAACTACAGAACAATAAAATCAGTGCAGTTGGGAGACTATTTTTCTAACACTTCACAGCTGCAATCAGTGATATGAAACAGAAGGGACTGTAAGCATTCCTGCAAAATTCTCCCAGCTAAGGAAATTATCCTTCCTCCTGTCCAAAAGCCATCTTTAAGAACTTAATCTAAAGATTTCAACCAGACAGCCTCTGCTACAATATATTCCTAGTAATACACATATAATGCTGCCTCCTAAAGCCCATTGTTATTTCCACAATAAATTTATCCATTAGCAGGTTTAGAACCACTTATTCCTTGGCCGGGACTGTACCTTAGTTCAAGCATTACTAAGCTCTCCTCTTTGATAAACCTGTGCATCACGCTTGCCATTTTCACTGTATCACTACTGAAACATAATTATCTTGTGGCTGATTAGTATACTTAGATGTTGCTTCTTGTCAGCTATTATACACAGATGCAGCTCTATCTGATAGCAGGAATTTTTGTAATCAGTCCCCAAATCAGTCCCCAAATGCATGATCTAGCAGTTTAATACTGTATTTCATCCTGTTTCTATTAGTTCACTTCAAATTCACTTAGGCAGTTGCACCTCACCTTTGAATCAAATGAGGTTTTCCAGCTTTAAGACATCAATGATTTTGCCTGCTATTTACAACAGGGTAAAAATGGAAAAAAAGATACATAAGATTGATGCTTCACTATTCTGGAGTCTCGTTTTCAGACCACTAGTTCTTATCTCATTAAAATTTTTATTATTGCATTGAATTCTTCATCACTCCACATTTAATCTGTTACGCACCACCTCTCCCAGCCAAACAACAACTTATATGGGAAAATAGCAAATACGCTCTTGGAGACCTTATAAGTGAGATCTGCTGTATTCTCCTTGCTTATAGAAGAGTCAAAACAACAAGGTTAATAGGCTGATCTATAACAATCTCTCTTAATTAACTTCTTATTGTGGTTGTTTCTGTATTATTTTCCTTTATGATTTTGCTTAATTTTTTGGTTGATAAGTTCACAATCTTTGCGTATTATTAATTCAAACTCACAAGTACACAGTTTTCCACATGGTTTTAGGTTGTGTGTTTGGGGTTTTTTTAAAAATATATTTGCTATTTACAGTATTCTCAAACTTTTAAAACTAGATTGGTAGATAATAGACTAAGTGCAAAATCCTTACTGGTAATAGTTTCATATGCCAGTTTTTCCACTGTTACAGTGTGAAACGTATGTCAATTGTAACCATTTTTAAGGTACATTATAAAGTTCTTTCATAAAACTTTTTTTCACCCTGAAGACTGTAATAGTTATCATTTGTGGAAGTGGAAGTTATTTTTGTTTAATTGTCGAGATATTTATTTGTTAGCTGAGGGATCATCTTTAACTTTTTGAAGTGTAGCATTTTTTCTTGAACAGAAAAATGGTAAGCTTATCAAAAAGTTTCTGAAATGCAAGAAAGACTTCTATTTTCTCTCACATATATACAGATAACTGATAAAGAGCAAAATAAAGAAAAAATAAAGTAAAAAAGCACCCATTTGCTTCATTGACAGTAACTCCATTTATTTGTAGCATAGCAGAGATTACTGCAGAGCAAAGGATGTAATAAACTACTTCATCTGAAACTTGCAGCAATATTTTTCACATAATTTATTTCCTTATGATATAAAGACTGTAATTTGCCTGAGAGGCAGAATCCAATTATTCCCTAATTAAGAAAACCCATGTCCTCTGTTTAACTGGAAGGGGTCCAGATTCAGACAGTTGGTTTTTTTCACTAATAACAAAAGAATTCTTTATGCTTTTATGAAATCACACCAATTATTTCTAGATTTAGTTCCTGGGAGATGACTTTTACCTTAGGCCTGAGTGGACTAAGTATGAGGGACAGTTTTACAGCATGGTACAAGACTCAAATTATAGTATCTATACAACATATATATTCAAATTTCCATATCTAGGAGTTGTATTTTTTAAATTAGGTATTTCAGAGAGATTCTCGAACATCACACAAAGGCCAGACATTCAGATGTCTGCATAAGTTTGACCTGACCTCAATGTGGGCTGGGAGCCACATCTTGATATTAAAATTTTGACTTCTGCATGTGCTCTAGAAAATAGGTATATGATGTCATTTGCATGTAAAAATGCATGTAAGTTTTTGAAATTCTGAGTCTTAACTGCTGCTTGTTGGGAATGCAAAATTTCTAAAACTTGCTTCCATCTCCATGGATAATGGACTGGGACTTCAGAATATTTGGTAGACATTACTATGCACAAGCCTTAAAAACAATGGCAACTCCTTTCCCCAGTCTTGTAGTACCCATGACAAATTTGTCTTCAATTTTGTCATAAAGGGTTCCCAGATTATATAGATATGCCTTACAAAACTATATAATAATCTTCTACAACTTCCAATTCATGCTCAAGGTAGTCGGTGGGAAGAAATTCAGCAGATAAAGGAGTAAAAAAAAAAAAAACCCATCATTCAAAATTCAGAACAGCTAAATAGGTCATTCAAGTCTTATAATAATCTCCAGTATCCACGAGCAGGTGATGACATTGGTAGTCAGAAACAGAAACTGAGAATATTGAATGCTGGCATTTTTTGCAGAGCTTGTATGTCTTGTGAATTGAGTCTTGGATTGACTCCAGCACACATAATGCTCTATGGGGTAACCCCTAAATATATTATTAAGGCAAAAAAGTGTACAAAATATGCAGAACAGCTCCACAGCCTTAAAATAGCGGCATTTTAAGCCACTGAAATATAGTGATTTAAACACTGCTTAGAACCCTTTTAATAGTACTGAAGGTAATGACGTAGTCCTCTTATTGTGGCAACAACCACCTCTCTGATTCCATTTTTACATTAGCCAGTAGTGGCTATTGAATCATAGTTGCTTTAGTTAGACAGACAATGAATTAATTAAAAAAAAATCCTCTTACAATCGGCAGAAGGTAACTAATCGCTTGATTTCATTAGCAACTTTGGTCTACTCATATAAATATGGTAGTACACTTGCTTTGACCTCATCTGAAGCTATAGAAAGGTTGTCTATGATGGGAGAATGGTGGTGGACATACAATGGAATGTTTTTCAACTGATTTCGAAAGTACATACTGAGCTTTCTATTTGTCTTCTAAAATATTCAAACCTAACAGATTGATAACCAAGGCCCGATAACTACCTCCTCACCTTTCCTGCACCCTCAGACCTCAGCACGTAACATAATGTTCTCAGCCAGGGAGAGACCTACCTTAAGCATTTTACAGTTCTACTAAAACCATTGCCTATTAAATTACCTATTAGGATTCCATGGACTGCAATGAAAACACCAGTTCACATCTCTTCTTCCAAGACTGTGTCTATGGCACTACCACACCATTGCCTTTCTCGGTCAGTTAGGAAAGGACATATTATACAGAAGAAGTAATTTCCCCTTCCTCTGCCCCACCTGCTTAGGCAATCAGAGGATGGCAAACAGAGGATGACAACAACATTGGAGGCTGCAAAATTTTAGCTATTTTAATGCTACTGAAAGTTCTGTAGTTTGAGGGCTGAAAGCAAAGCAAAGCCTAATAAAAAGTCAGACTTTCTTGAACAATCTGCTTGACAAAATTACATTGGAACATAAGGAGTAAAAGTTGGAGTAAATATAATTAATTTCCAAGGTTTAGAGAATAGTAATTTGAGTGAGGTTCCCTACCAGGCCATAGAAAGACCACTTGTAGGAAGGAGGAATGCCTCTCAGCATACAACCTCTGCAATGAGTAGGTGGAAATGAGATGGAAAGGACCACTTCATATATTTCTCTGTAAATCTTCTTCCCTTATCCCAGACAAGGCTCATTAGAAGCAGAAGGACTGCACTTTCCCAACCCACTTTCAGAGCAATTCTATGCTTAAGTCAGCAGCAGGGATGATTATGCTTAATGTTCCACAGTTTAGAAAGAAAGCAAAGAGAAGGCGTGATTTCTTCAGCACAGTTCTCCATGCCTCTCATACACAGGGACAAGCAAAATGGCCTGAAGTAATTAATTTCTGCTCTATTATCACTGCTCTTACTGTGAGATTTCTGAAACTTCTTTTTGCCGAAAGGTTTTACTAGATCTAGAAAGGATCAAGCACAGTAGGAATCTGGCCAATAGCCAGGAGACTTAAAGTGCTGTTGCAGTTCTAAACCCTGGCATTGAGTTTGGCTTGCCGCAATGCTGTAAAATCTGTTTTAGCTACGAAGGAACTTTCAGCAACCTGTGAACTTTTACTCAAGAACCAGGAGGTGGCACCACAACAAGCCACAAAACCTCCTTCGTTATCAGTAACTATAATCTTGCTCATTTATATAATTAATAAAGCAATTGAGAAGGAGTGTTTCTTTTTCAGGCAGTACTACAGAGACTACAAATAGATTTCTGCTCAGTGACTTTTCTATTCCTATAAAGCTGAGCAGCCAGTGTTTAGACTGATCCATTTCAAATAGACATTTAATGCTGTGCTGAAAGAAACACAACATAGATAAATATTTTAAAAGGTGATCAGTGACAACAGATATCCAATTTCAAGGTAACTTTAATCACATTTAGGAACGTTTATTTCACAGGCTGGCTCATTCAATGTGTCTGCCTATCCTGTTCCTTTCTCCCACACCACCATTCAACTGCCCTGCCTAATCCAGTGCCCTCCCTGGCATCCACACTCCCCCAGTTCCCACAAGAGCTACCTAACAAGTGGGCCTTCACTGTCCAATACCTAGTATGGAAGTAGAAGAGGAGGGTCCCAAGCCCCTAATGAGACAGAGAGAAAAAAATTTAGTTTCTAGTGTCCTTGGCAAGATGAGGGATTCCAGGATCCTAAAGGGAACAATGAGCTGTATTTGCTGATGAAAATCCGGCCAAGAATCTGGCTAGAGGTTCCAGCCATCAAGTAGCTTGACCATAAGAAAGCTTTCCATCTGCTGACATCATGTCAGATACAGCAGTATTTACTCAGTAAGCTAAGCAGTCAATACATCCCACTGTTGCAAAGCCTGGTTCCATGCATGCACTCAAGTCACACCACATGGAAGCCTCCTCCTGTCTTTTAGACTTTCACAGCAAGTTTTTTCATGTCCATAAATAAAAGCATGCTTCTGGTCACTATAATTCACATTCCCTAGACTATAACGGTAATTCTGCTTCCCATCAGGAACAATATTTCCAAGTTTCCCCTGTAGATTATACAGAGTATGAAAGGATATTATGGAATGGCACAAACTGGTTTGTGCACTTCTCTACCCAACCCCCAGCAATCACAAAGGAAACAATATCAAAACTAGAAGCCATTAGCACAATACTTAAAACAACAGACCTCCAAATAAGCTTTATAAACTCACATTTCTCTGTGATGCCAGTGCATTTCTCCCTAAAATGTGTTTAGCCCTCACCATGCAAAAAGTTCACAGTGCTCTGAATTAAATAAAAGGGATTTTCTGACTGCTATCACATTTTAGGGTTTTAAAATTCATTAACATTAAGGTGCTTAGACATTTAGTTTTCAATATCTTTTCTCAATGTTGTGTTTCTTTTCTGTAGTAAAGTGACTACATAGCAGTGCCGGGTCAAATCTTCTAGAAACATGAGTAAAACTGAATAGTTGGTACTCATCAGAATGGGGATGCTGGATTCTGGGATCTCAGGCTAACAAGGCTCCTCTTACAAGTCTACTTCCCAGCCACAGCTTGCTTTGCTCATACCTGGAACTCATTCTGTGTAAGAACAGTTGCATTCCTACAGCATGGTTAAAGAGGAAAACGCAACTAATGAACTAAGAAAGGCAGAATGGAAGGGAAAGGAATGAGCTTCTTCCTTCACCGATAACAGTAAACACAGATCCTGCCAACCACCAATTTGGTTGAGCTGTGTATAATGGTATACAAAATAGCCAAAAGTTAGACTTAGACTCAAACTGAACCCAGCAAATTTGTACCTGCTTTGTTTTTAAGAATAAAACCTCTTGTTTTAATTATTATAGTTGTCTGGAAAAATACAGTTTCATCAGCAATATCTTGTGTTTATTTAACACTTTCCAGAAGGATTAGTTTCTGCTGTGCTTGAATGCAAGCAGGATTTTCACAACACTAACAGTTTGTGTAGGGTTTTGGGAATATGGGATGTGCAACATTTGCTCCAAGGAAAGGAAACTAGAATCTCAAAAGCTTTCTGAAATCCTATGCTACTAAATACATAGTCAATGCATTGTAGCATTTTCCTTATTCTCCTGAGGGTGAAGTACACTGTTTACATATGGGTGGGCATATGAATTCTTCATTAATAATTAACTCTCTATTTGACACCAATTAGTTTCAACTATCGAGCTGTATGCTCAGCAGGTTGAAGCTAATTCACAATTCTGCATCATCAGTGGTGGGAAATTAAAACAACATCAGTAAAAATCGTATTGAATAATAGTGACCAACTACCCAATGCAGTTAACACTGAAGTCATTGGATGTCTAAACCAAACATGGTACCAGGCACATACAACACTTGAAATATGATGATAGCTATCCCCGGCCTCAGACGCCTTACAAGGTCTTGGCAAGCTATAGGGAATCCCTCCCTACAGTTCATGTCACTACACATCCTGACACCTCACAAGGTCTTGGCAAGCTGGAAGGAATTCCTCCCCACAGCTCACCTCACTACGCGTCCCATTGGGCCCAAAAATCCCATGGGCGAGCATTTTAGCTCCTTGTCATTGTGTGTGGTGTCCCATGCATGACTTACAGGCTCATCCCCTCTTTCCAATTCCCAGGGGTGAGCATTCTAGCTCCTCATCATCGCGAGTCCCATAAACGACTTACAGACTCATCCCCTACTCCCCTGCAGGTATCCGTATCCCCAAGTCACATACCTTGTCCGCCCACTGATGGGCTGTCTCCCCACAGTGATCAGATGGGAATGGGAGATTCTCTGGAGATATAGTCCGGTGGCACCTAGAACATCCTGCTCCCCACCAGTCCTGCAGCCAGATAGAAAGGGTGTCCCGTCTAGGGTGCCAAATTGTTTTGTTGAATCAAACTCTATAACTCCGTTAAGGGTTATAAAGCAGGTATGCATTTATTTGCTGGCGGGTGCAAGGGGGTAATCCTCCTAACTCACACACAGAACGGTCTAACAAGTAGATAGTTATAGTGTAAATACATGCCTGTTCATAAACACCTATTACATATTCATGACCTTTCCCTGCTTCTTATTATAATAAGATTCTAGAAGCTCCTCCCACACTCACGTAGGCGTGGTGTCATGGTCTGGGGATCAGGGCTGAAGTAGGCTTCATCTTCCTCATGAATTGTCCCTGAACCCAACCTGTGCTCAGGTGCAGTCTCATCCTGGTTGAGCTCCAAGACCGCAGAGACAGGTGCAGTCAGCTTTCTGCTATTGTGCACATTTCAGTTTTCCCTTATGTCTATGAATGAGCTCCTCCCTTATCAATATCCAGGGTCTTCAAGGCCTTTCCTAGCAGACAGTGCGTATTTCAGTGAGCTAAGCCTTCTAACTTTTTCTAACTTTTTCCCCTATATCATATGCCCGCACATCACTCAAATGACTGCAATAAGCCCAAGGGCATATAGAAGAGTAATATAATGATAAGAATCATCTCCCACCAGCAGTAAGCAATAAACAACAACAAAAAGGAAAGACAAAACTCCAACCGATTTACTTCACACAGGCCTGTGCTGCTGTGCAGTGAAATACCAGCCCCACGCAGAGTCCTGAAGCACAGATTCAGAAACAGTTTGCAGTCTGTGTACTTCAAGGATATCAATTTAGTCAATCACTGGGTAGCAGCAATAACGTCTTTTACTTTAAAGACCTTGGGTTAACTTTGGGCTTGTGCAGAAAAAAAATGTTCAAATAGAAATAAATGGGAGAGAAAGGGTATTCAGCGAAAACAGGCTGAGGGCAGAAGAAACTCAAAACAAGCATGTACTATACTCAGTACGACAGCACTGAAGTGCACAACTCCAACCTAAAGAAAGCAAACTCTTCATTCCTTTCTAACCCACAGAAATTTAATTAAGTCATAGATTTAAGCACCTTAAACATGCCTTGAGGCATACTTTCAATTAGAAACAGCTTTCAGATGCAGGAACTATTATACCCAGTAATATATCTATCTAACAAGACCTAAAACATGTAACCACAAACATGAATCTAACAAACACAAACCCACATCCCTTGATACTTCTAAAAGAATACATTGGAAGCTAAAGCTAGCCTGCAGCTGAAACAATATACAGATGAGACCAGTCTTTTATATAAGAAATCATGGTCTTTTCTCTAAAAGGTTCAATACATCTTCTACCAGGACAGAGTGGGATTTATTACTCACGGTGGATGCACACACGTAACCAAGTTTTACAATAGCACTTTGACAGATGCTGAAGTTCTCTTCAAGATCTAAGCCACCTTCTAAACAAGGCAGATTTACAACTTGCAGTAACAGAATTGCAAGTTTTACCAGCACCCCTCTTGAAGAAAGAAATTTCATTAGTTTAGGACATATAAGAAACATAAAGCATTCAGTTCTCTACTAGATGCTTTTGTAAAACAAAAACAAGACCTGAAAAATCAACCAAAACACCAAAGCAAACAACAAATGGAAGAAAAAGAGCATTTGCTGCTTAGAAAGGAAACAGCAGCAGAAAACGTCACAGCTCATCTGGTTAAAGTGATTAGAAATAGGAAAATAAGTGCTCTCTTGGGGCAGCAGTGGTAACAATGGCTTGCTAGGTTACAATAGTAACAGGCCAAAGGAACAGCCATACAATAAAAAAACAGCAATACAGAGAAGCTTTTTATTTCCTCAAGATGCCACTAGGCATTAATTCAGGCATGCAAATCTGATGACCACTATGACTTGTACAAAATTTAGAGAGTTATCATCTACTTACACATTGATGAACCGTCTCCCTATCCATCTTGAAGACCAGATCTTCCATTACAGCATCTGTCAGATTTCCCCACTCACTTCAACAGGAATACATCAGTCTCCATTGATACAGGTCTTAACCATTAAGCACCCGCCATTCCAATCCAACTCTTCCATTCCCAATTAAAATGCAATTATAGGATTCTACAGCAACTGTAGCCCTCTCATGGGGGTTGCCAGAGCTTGGATTCTGTGCAATGGTACCACTAATAAGCTAACCATAGAAAGGTGGGGGGAAAGCATAAGATTGCTTTGCTTCAGCCCAAACAAGCTATTTGCAAAGACATTCTGGATCTGTGAATTGCTCCGCTAGCTCCAAGGCTGAGCAGAGCACGTGCAGGTCTGTCTAATTCTTTCTGTATATACATGCCACAATATTTTTTCATTTCCTAGACTGTATACATAAACCACTCCAGAATTTCAAGGTCATGGCTTCATATACGTGAAAATAATAGCTTTCAGGATAAATAACACTTGGTATCTCCTTCACAACTACCATAACCTTTTTTTAACCTAATGGGAATATAAACCTGAAGGAGCATGATGTACCTAGCAAATAAACACTTCCCAAAGGTATGAATTAATAATATTAGAAAAACATGTACTTATACAGCATTCTGCCCATCATGAGAACTAATTCCTTTAGTGAATCTTTCTAACAAAGCATGGAGGAACAAAATCAAAGTCATCCAAGTAACAACTCACCAAATTACTACTCCTCAGATGACAGAGCAGTGCCTAGTTGATTTCAATTTGTAATTTCCTATTCACACAATGAATTTAGCAGAGCTGATAGCTAGAGAACTAACCTAAAACTGATGATTACAGAAACAAACACCCTTGAAGTCAGTACAAGATGAGATCTTCCTGTTAAAAAGGTCGCATTTTATTTTTACAATGTGGCTTCATGAACTCTCAGGTGAGAGCACCATGTAAAGCATTTCCTGCTAACGTCCCTCTTCATTCCCACTCCCTAATACATCACCCTGCTACAGCTGCTCATTTCACTATGGAACAAATTGATATCGATTAACAACAATGCTGTAGAAGACAGTTGGGTTGGGTTTTTAACTTTTAATCAGAATTATTTCCCTAATTTGCATCAGCACAAGTGAGAAAGCAGAGTAGGCCAGAACAAGGAACAAGGGGAGGCAAGAAACATTATGGCAGGGGCTAAACTTGCACTGTCTCCGTGTGAAACTATGGTTTTGGAGAACATAAATAATATCTTCAAATCTTGAAACAGATCATTGCATATCAGAGATCAGATATTTTCTTTATTGCCCTTTGCAAATGAGGTTTGTTTGTTTGTTTATGTTTCATTTGCATAAATTACTACTTATAAAAGGTCTGATCCCCAGTAGGGATAAAACAAATTGTTATCAGCTTTGGGCTGGCATCTCTGGACTTAGTGACTTACAGCAAATAAGAATGTTCTCTGAGAAGACAGATTATTGATGCTAAATGACAAAAGACCATTATCAAATACTCACAGAGCTTATATTAATAAAGAAGATGTCTGCTTTCTTCTTGATACATTTAGTTGAGCATTGTTGGTTTTGTTGTTGTTGTTGTTATTATTACAGGAGGTGTCCTGGGAAAACTGGTGGATCACTTTCTAACTTTGGGAAACTCATTAACAAATTAAGATATTGCAGACTGGATGGAAACTGTAACAGATGGCCAGTCTGCAGGACCACAGGAAGATATGAGAAACTTAAAGGGCTCATTTGTAAAACCACTTTGAAAAGTATCCCGTCTGCAAGACAACTAATAAGCCAGTGAGCGTTTCTTTTCATAAGATGCTTTTAACTGTATGTCCTTGCCTAGTTTTCTTCTGTGGATGGATTTCTGTAAAAGTCAGACTGACCATAATAGAACAGTCATAACAAAGCAAGACTGCCTGTTCTGAACAGATGATAGTAAATACAGCACTACTGTGAGTCATTTTCCCCAGCAGTGATACATGAAACTCAACAAAGTTACTTGTCTGCCATTATTCTGGTGAAGAGGCACTAACTTGTGAACGCAGAGACAGAGCAGTGAGTGGGGAAACACCACTGATAGAATCTTTTATCATCACAACAAAGTAGGGAATGCATTCGTGTTGAGTTTGCATGCTTACCTGTTAAAAATATTAGCATTTTCCCTGTAACATGACAACACTTGACCTGAGATCACTGACAGAAAATCCAGTTCTGGAGTCTCATTATGACACCGTTATAGTCCCTTTCCACAATAAGGACACATCCCTTACATAAGTAAAAAAATGTGACCATGTGAAAGACAGGAACCAGAACTGCATAGACTGGGATAGAAATCTGGATTTTGAAAAAACACAGTGGTATTTTAAGTAGTAAAGAAAAGTGGAGTTACTCATGTTTTAACAGAACTCACACTACCAGATTTCTTGGACCACAGATCAATAAAAAAGTACACATGCAAGCTTATTGAGCAAGATTGATTTTGGAGAAAAGCAATTAAGAGCGATAACCTGAAAAACTCAGGAACATGTTCATTAGCCAAGAAAGACTAGCAGCATCTCCACTATGAATTACCAGAGCACCAGTTTACACTCCAAGCCTGTCTGTAGGAGGGTAGATATAAAACAGTTAAAACACCTGAAATTTTCCAAAAATAGACTTCTCAGCCTTCTTTGAGATTGTGGAATGGCTCAGCTATTTGTAAATGCCACTGAACCAAATCCAGTGAAACTTCCAAAAAGACATTGTGACAGTAACCTTCACCGTCCCTTCCTGAGTGTGTTTTGCTTTTCTTTTTTCCTCTTAAGAAGGCTTAATCTCACTGTCTAGCTGAACATAAATCCTCTTTCACCAAGTACCAAACTAATGCTTGCGGCATTAATACCCTGCAAATCCTCAAGGTGTAAGTTACACATGATTTAGTATAAAAGGCGAGCATAGGGCTTTCTTTTCACTACAGCTATTGCCAGGAAGGCAAGTAGAATACAGGTAAGTTTTCATCATACCCCAATCTAAAAATCTCTTTTTTCAAATTGCAAACACTATATGTAATTAGTTGCTTCTGAAAAAAAAATATTATCCTTTACCTTTTCTTGCTTGTTTTTCTTTCTCCTTAAAGACAGGATGCATTCTCTGTACAGATACTTAGATAAAAATATTTCTTTGAAAGTGGTATGGTACTCTGCTATTATTATTCTGCAAAGATTACTGACATGCCATTTCAGTCACTTAGGAAAATCAAACTTTAATAACAAACATATGGATAGATTTATTTAATGGCTTTATCTTATCTTCTCATGGATGTTTCTGAAAGCTTGCTATTATAGAAACACTTAAGGATAATGTAAAGACTCAATTTCTTCCTGTTTCTATAAATACTCTCTGTTGAAAATAACTACAGATGTTTCTCCAGTATAATATAGTTTTTTGCTTTATATATATAGGATGAAGACACTTAAGTGTTACGTGCTGTTATTTTGCTGGAAAGCTCTTTGTTGCAATAGCTGTCAGCTCACCAATATTACTATAGCAATAGAAAGAGAAGAATGTGAATTCTGTATTACAGTGAATGCAACGTGGTGCTCAGGATACTGCTTCACAAGGGTGAGGATCTGAAGTTTCATTTCAGGCACGAGAATTAAATATTCCAAGTGATATATATTTCTCCCATCCACAATGTACACATAGGTATGATGAGCCTTGTGAAAGAATAGGTCAAGTAACTGCTGTGTTATTTGACAGGAAAGTAGATACACAGTTAACACTTTAACCGCAAAGGGAAGGGTGAAAAGAAGCTTTAACTGGCTAAACACACTAAGGTTATATTGTATAACTGCAGCTGAAAGTATTACAATCTGCATCTCTGTCTTATGTTCAATTTGTGGTTGCAAATGGATACAATAAAGAAGCCATTACTATGTAGACTCTTACTTTTCCAAATAATTTGCAACTGACTTGCAAGGTTGTGTAGCAAAGTTATGACACAGATCTGTCATATTGGTGCTCCTGAAAGGATAAATAAAACGATCTAGGCAAAAGCCTTTTGATCTCAGTAGGATTTTCCCCACCAGCTTAATTAGTTTTCCCATCGGGTCCTTTGTTTTATAAAATGTTGGAACTTCATTCCATAACAAATTTCAAAATAACCATTTCCTTCTTGTAATTTTCAGGATCCAGTATATAAATATCCACCGGTATCATCTGTTCAGCAAACATGTACCTTCAAGGAGGTTGTGTATGAAACAGTAAAGATCCCTGGCTGTGGTGACCATCCTGAATCTTTTTATTCGTACCCGGTAGCTACTGAGTGCCACTGCGAGACCTGCAACACCGACACCACTGACTGCACTGTGAGAGGGCTGGGGCCATCCTACTGTTCCTTCAGTCAGAATGGAAGCAACCAATGAAGGGTACTTGAGATGGAGTTTGGCTTTAAACGTTCACTTCTAAATAAAGGTACTGATCAGGCTTAAGTGGAAGATAACAGGCAGTGGCTATTTAGAAACTGTCAAGATTGAAACAAACATTTTTAAGGCCAAAATGGAGAGCTACTAAACTTCTCTTCAGGCCTTCCCTACTTATCCCATCAGTTTCCTTAAAATCATTTTCCTAGGTCTATTGAATGCTGCTTCTGATTCTTTTTGCCTTTGAGTCTTCTTCTCCATTAAACCTTCATTCTTTATATTCCAGTATTTCCACTGCCTAGCTCACTTAGCTTGTTCTATGCTATCCTATGCTTTCAAAAAGTTCCCAACTTCCAGGTCGTTATTATCCCCTGCTTTCTATCTGTCCTCAGAGGTTACTTCAAAAAGACTTGCAGCACTGGTTTTCTTAAAACCAACATCTGTGCCCTCACTTTCTATTCACTAGGCTAAACCTCTCTCAACTGAGATTCTGAATTTTCGGGGGGGCAAAATACTTCATATAGACATTATGCTCTGTAAATAATAACAACATATTTATTTAAGAGCTAAAATCTATGTTTGAATGTTGAATGTCACCTGAACTCTTCTGCTTTCATGATAAAGCTTGTTAGCTCAGGCTCTGTGCCAAAGTAAGACAAATGACATGAACTCTAGTTCATACCTGGATAACTTGAAAGAAGAATCATAGCTGTCAGGTTTCACCTGAGTAAACATATCCTAAATCTTTTAAACAATTCTGAAAATTTTGCCATGTATCAGAAATACTGGATTTCCTCTCATTATGCAACAAAAAGTAAGAATGAGAATTTTTGTAACACTTTTTAACATAAAGGTCTCATAAATTATTTTGGGATTAATCTAGATGTACCTAATCCCAGTAGTGCAAACACTGTGTGATAACGTGCCTTGAAAGTAGCTCACAGTAGTCCCTTCTGAAGATGAAAGTTCATAGAGTTCTGCAGCAACCTAATTCTGCAGTGGCCAAGATGAAGTTGGGATGGTCTGGACACAAGATGCAGGACTGACTGAGTCAGAATGGGAAATTATGTCACATTATTGGGAAAATTACCTGAAAACCTCTCAGGAAAACTAAACAACACTGCTCTTCATCAGAAACACTCACCTGCAAAAACACAGAATGGAGAGCAACTCATTCAGCAGCAGTTTGGCACCAGACTTGGAAGTTATGCAAACTGAGTCAGCAATATCACCCCCTGCAGAAAAGTGGCAATGGAAGAAGAGCCTACAAGACACAACCTACTTCCACCACCGAGTTCAACATAAGGGCCTCAGCTGAGTTATTTCCAGCTTTGGACACAGAACTTTAAGGCATTGAAAACCTGAAGAAAAACCACAAAAGAGTAATAAGAACTCAGAGAGGCCTAAAAAATATCTTCGGAGAAAAAAAATGTAAATAAGCGTGGTTGTTTTGCTTATGGGAGGTAACACTTGTGGGGAAATGGAGGGTATTAGTGGAATTTTTTACATGCTTGAAGACTGTTACAAAGAGAAAAGGAACAGTCATTTCTCCATGTTCACAGTGAACAGAACAACTAATGAAAGATTCAGAGGAATCACTAGCAAATCCCCCAAAAGGTATAAAAAGCTAAACACTGAAAGAAAATTTCAGTTGGCTAGGGGAGGAAGAAACAAAGGAACAGAGTAGGGTCTGTGGAGTAGTGACCACTACAGGTTTTCAAGAATACATTGAACCTGTTAGGAATGACAGAGATTAAGTTTATTAGCCATGAGGCAAAGGAACAAAGTAGATGATCTCTTGAGGTCGCCTGGCATGTCTGCTTCTCAGACCCTTACTGACATGTTTATTTAAGGGAATTTGTGTGATACTCTGGACCTCTCTTATAACAGATAATAGATATTTTAATTTATATCATTTTTAGGTTTTTTTACTGAAATATATTATTTCTCTTACTTTTGTTTTTAAGATTAATCTGCATGGATATTTTCTTTGGTCTAGAGAAGTTTTCACAGTGGTGAAATGATACGTAAATCAAATGGCTTTTCACTCATTTCAGTTTTAAACATGAGTTGACTTCAGTTAAAACTAAACATATTATTCATATCAGGAATTATTCCATTCTGGATGAGAGAATTTTGAATTAAAATTGCAAAACAGAGTAGTTCGTAGTAAAAAAATATATGTAAAAAGAGACATTTTCAAAATAGATCTGTAAATACTTGTATTGTCTGCTGCACATTTTGGAATAATAAAAATAATTTTGTTGCACTTCTGTTATGGATGTCTTAATAAGCCAAACTTAAGAGTCCACCTGCCCATTTTACTATGCTTTAAATCACATGTTTTCTTGCCCATTCATAATTTTTTTCATGTGATGTGCCCAACTGAGCCATATTTGCATTATATGGCCAAATCACATCCCATAAAAGGCTGGTCTGTTTTAGCCTGATCCAGTAATATGATAATGAAATACCACAGTTATAACACAACAACCCCTGTCCAACACCTAGATGTGAGTTCCACCTGAATCTCTTCCATAAAGCTTTCTTTTCAAAAAAAACAGGTATATCATGCATCAGAAGATTTTGTTTTTTCCAAAGATCAATGGAGAACAGCAAACAAATGTTGTATTGAATTTATCTTTTTTTTTCTAATCATAAGTGATCACACAAAAGGCTCAGGGAACACGCAAGTTTCACATGAAGTCTTGTTAATATCAGTGAGCTTTGAATATGTATCTCCATTTATGTGAAACTAGTGTTGGTATTCTACTCTGAAGTAAAATCCCTTCCAAAACATGTCAACAATTACTTGGTCTTCTACAGAGTGACTGCAAATATTTCACTGTCAGTAGTTTCACTGACAGAAATTCACAAATTCTTACAGTAGGCTGGTCTGACTTGAAGATCTCTCAGACTACTTTTGAAAGTTTGTAAGAGACCTTGACTTTATCTTCTCAGTTCACTTCCTTTTCACTTCAATGTCCAATAATGATTTCATTAATATTTTTCCAAAATTTTAGTGAAGGTACATGCAAACCATGAATATCAGTGTAGTCTGAGGTCCAGCTCTGGTTTGAATTATTAATAAAGAAAAATATTTAAGAAGTAATTTTTATGCTTTTTGCCCGGCTCTATCATGATGAATTACGACTCCATCAAAAGATAAAAGTCTCAGTATTAGACACTACTCTAAACACTAAATTGGTGGGTAAAGTTTTAGAAACATTCCTAATAGTGTCAGAAGTGCTTTTTCAAAAATTCCTATCATGGGCCTAAACGTTTCGATTGAAATCAATGAGTAAAATGTCTTTCAACTTCAGTATAATGATTCTCCGACTGTGAACTTTTCACGTACTGCGTATTCATTTTATTTTTAATGGCAGGCTCTGCAGAAAGGCCGTACAATATGTCAGACTTCAGTCACCTGCTTACAGAGGCTAACTTTAGAGGTAGTAAAAACTGAAATGGGCTGATCTATTTATTTACTCCCAGTAAAGCAATAATACCACTTTTGTTGCATCACCCTAAAAGTAGGAAACCTGGAAAACTGTAATTTATAACCCCCTGGTGAAGATACAGGATACAGGCAATACATAGTATTGAACTGTCCTGTAAAGTCTTCTGAGAGGGAGACAATGCAGGATTCATTGTGTTGTAATTAATTAATTCTTTCAAATACCCAGACAAATAAACTGCATGAAGACTAATCATCTCTGCTGCCACATCTGTGGGTGAATTAATACTTTCTATCATTTACTATGCAGACATCTTGACCGTGATCTTATGAGTGTCTGTGCCAGTTGTACTTGAAGTTCTCCAGACATCAAGACGGGCACATAAAGTGCAGTAGTAGTAGTCATAGTTTGACTAACTTAAATGACCATTTAACCCTAACTGCCATTTTATGTAGAAAGCACACTCCAATTTTGCAGACAGGCAAAGAAATAAACATTCCTTAAAGCCTGGAAGCTATTAATAAAACATCAAACTACTGGCATCACCCCACTCTTGTCAGTGCTCAGCTATTATTCCCTGCCCAAGTTCTGCAAATCATTCCTCTTAGCTTAAAACACATTTACACTTGCCTTTATAATTTTGACATAAACACAAAATATAAATGTCTTCTCCTTGTATTAACCCACCTTATGAATAAGAATTTATTAGTCACCGACAAATCCTCAGGCAAACCTAGCCTGAGAAAGAGGCAATTACAAATAATAGGTAGAAAACAGGAATGTCAGGACTCTGGCTTGTATGTGTCAAGCTGAGGCTGCACTTAACTTGGGCCATTTGAATGGGAAGGGGAAATACAGCTGAGTGTGGTGTTAAAACCCTACCCTTGTCCTTCATCCTCCCACCTCAGCAAGTGCATTTTGCTTTGTCATATGTAATACTTAGCCACACACTTCATTTTCATTTAAAAAGAAAATACAACTAGCATCTTATTTGAAACCACAAAAAACTACAGCAAAAAGGGCTAATCTGAAAAATTCATTTGAAGATAGCGGCCTTGATATTAGTGCCTCTCCTCCACTTGGGCAATGGGACCTATAAAATTCTATGTATCTCATGTTTCTCTTCAGTTTACATTATTAACATTAGCTATCAAAGCCTTGGTATTTAAGTGTGACTTATACTGATAGACATTACAACAGCTCACAAGGCTGCAGTCTGAGAAATACAGAAAACAAGACAGAGAAGCAGGGTTTGAGAGAGGATATACCTGCAAGAAATCAAATGTCAGTGTTTCATCATGTGTAGGTGAGGAAGACAAAGAATTATCTAGCTATTCTTCCCAGTCCTTAAGCATTTGTTTTCTATCATGTAGCAACTCTAAGAGGCAAGAGGTAAATTCTTATTTCACACTGACAACGTCTTAATTTATTGAAAAAATACTAGGGGTGGGGGTTAACATGTGTTACTTGTATAGCATGATGTTATTTTTTATGAAAAAGGAAGACCAGTGTCTTTGGATTACATTCTGCTGTACTTAGATACATATCCCTGGATAAATAAAAACATTATTCAGTCAGAATATGAATCAAACATATTCTTCTTAAGATATCAATGTTCAAGACATATAAGGTATAAACTAATAAACTAAACTAATAAACTAAATTTACTCCCTATACGTTTTCTCCTTTAAGAATAAACACTCAAATCTTTATAAGAATTCTAAATCACACATGAGCTAATTCTTTAGATGGGATGCTGATTTAGACCATCAGTGTGGTAAGGTTTCACCCATTCACATCAGCTTTGTTTACACAATCTAGCCTTCAGACAAGTAGATCCTGATCTAC
Organism: Piaya cayana; assembly: GCA_013389865.1. NCBI lineage: Eukaryota > Metazoa > Chordata > Aves > Cuculiformes > Coccyzidae > Piaya > Piaya cayana. The sequence continues at coordinate 193,679 of WAAB01022726.1, forward strand.
GAGTGTTCACATACTTGGATTATTATGTCTGGAACTTTAAACCACTTTAAACTGTGATGCTTAGTCCAGGGCCAACTTAGAAGCATAACCAAATCAATTCCTGTCTACGCACAAGCTAGTTACTTAGTATTTGTTATTCAGCTTGTATAACACATGGAGGACTGACATTTTATTAAGCATTTCTGTAAGCAGAGTATAGAAACTACCTTGTCAAATTCCAATATCCAGCTAATAAATAGAGTTAATGAAGCTGCAGCACTTTGACAAAGCTTCAGCTCACTCCAACACAAGCCCCAAACATCACCTCTAAGAACAAGCACTGGAGCTAAAGGAAAGTGTGTTGTCTGGAATGGTCTTATAGACTCATGGGAAACCTTCTAAGAATATTTATTTTTCTCTTTTCAAAATATAATATTTTAGAATATTTATTTTAAGAACATTAGGATATCTAGTGGGATCACAGACTATTTCAATATAATGTCTGAGGAATATCCATTTAGTTTTATACACACTGATACTGTGTAGATCAATTGCTTTAATAATGAAGAATAACATAGCGAGAGAGCAAGCTGAGGAATGAACAACATTACATGAGAATAACTAAGCCTCAGTTTATGAATTTTAGTGCTTCAGGGGTCAAATACTCAAGGGTTTGTGATGCCCTTAAATAATTCTGTCTACGTCCTTTCAGTAGATGTCTGATCCATTAAATATTCACTAACACTTTGAAGACTGGAATAGCATCAGGTCTCAAATTAGAAAATTTTCTTTTAATGTCACTCTTGCATTAATGTCTGTCATATTATTTGAAGTTATTTGCCACATCTCAAATTAAGTAATATTAATAGCACAAAAAAACCCATCTCTTTCTTGATAACTCAGTATGCCATATGAAAGAAACAATCAATTCTGCCTTTGACATACACAGCCCCTATGACTTCAAGACGGGAAAAGTGATGCACCCAAGGATATGGCAGTCAATAAGGGAGACTTCACAACCACTTGATTTCTCACTCTAGCAAAGACACATAAAAACAGTTTGAAGTATTATACAATTGGTAATATTACTATACTACATCAGTTTATTTAAAATGTATCCCTATGCTTGATTTTAAAATAAAATAAACACTTATTGCCCGTGACAAAAGGAAGAGCAAGGGATAAGTGTACAATTCTAACTCTACTACTACTACATGAAAAGAGCATAATGCAGATCTGCCAGGTTTTGAAAACAGACAGCTGAACTGGGAAATCCCTTTGGTCTTGGTAAGGCATCACTACATAAATCCTTCTCATGTTATATCGCTTGAAAAACATTATGCAAACAGCTGTTCAGAAAGCACTGAAACAAGATATTTCACACATCATAATCAGATTGTCCTGCTTGAAATATGTCACATTCTCCCAGTGAACACATCTGTGCTAGGCAAAGGATTTCCTGATTACCTCAGATGATTCCTAACAACAGATCCATGTGACTTAATGATTTCAATTTGTGAAGTATTGCCAAGAGATGTCGATAACTTATGTTTGCAATGGACACTGCAACCCAACATCACTACAAGCAAGATGTCTTAGTCACATTTCTTCCTTATATAACAGAGGGGACAGAGTAAGGGACCTGCTTCCCCAATACATTCCAACTATTGTGTGAGTAATGACATTGCCATGAATGTTGCTGGTCTGTTTGTGACTAGGACTTATTACTGTGAACCTGGACATGCTACTAAACATTTGACAATCTAAACTTATACCAGTGAAAATAAAGAAGAACTTGGAGTTATAACAAATGGAGTACCATCACTATGACACAAAATAAAAAGAACCTCAAACATTGCAAAACAGTGAGCAAGGAATCAATCACAGAGTCAGAAACATTACCACTAGGAATTAACTGCATAATACTCTCTAATCAAGCCTTCCTTTGCAACCTAGTTTGCCTTGTTCCCTTCTACAGGGAAAGCCTAAGATATCTAAAAGCGGGGTATTCAAGGAACAGATATTTAAAACTCATCTTGAAGTTCACATCATACAGATAGAGAGCAATGTAAAGAAAAAGCTTCTTCCCCAAAGAAAATAAGAGATAAAGGAAATGGAAAACAGAATTAAACAGAAATAGATTATGTCCATGCAAAGACACTTTACATTATTTATCAACTGTTACACAGTTTAAACCAATTACTGTATCTCTGATTCAAAAAGTATGGACGTTGCTAAGGGAAAAACATATCGTGCTGGATCTAACAGCCTAAGAGAGACGAAGCTTCTACAGCTCCATACCCACAGGTCCAACACAGCAGCAAGGCTGAAGATACGTGCCCAGCAGGCATATGCACACAGAGTACATACATACATTACGTATATGCATAGAGGCTACGCAGATCAATCACACCAGGAGCTGAAGAACTTGGTTTCATTCACTCCAGGCTCTCCAGTTGCTGGCACCCAAGCACATGGGCCTTCTGGACTACAGGACATCTGTGCTGTCATCATTACCAAATGAGCATACCAACCAACAAGCTATTTACACCAGACCAGCCCTTTGTATACCTTTTATTGTTGCTCTCCAAATCACCTAAATCCATTGCTTTCTCTGTCTTTGATTCATCTTCGACCATCCCAAATGTGCAATCCCAAAATATTCTTCCCTTGCATCTCATGACATGTCACATATCCCCAGGCAGTGACCTCTCCCAGTCCAAAAGGTGCTTCGGTACTGACTCATCTTGATGGGGTTTCACACCTGCGAACTGGGGCTGATACGAGCAGCTCTGGAGATGGCCCAGACACTGGTATTCCTTCCTCTCGAGTCCTTAATTTGGTTTCCCAGAATGCCTTTGTGTACCTGTGCTTCTCTGGGTTTACAGTGATGAAACTTTGATGGGCTGAGAGCTCTCCTGCCATGGACCTGGTAGCAGCTGAGCAGAGCACTACTTTGGCACTCCCACCTATCACTGTCTCTCTATGATCCTTCCTGGTTATGCAGACTGGGTTTTATGGAACCTAACAGACAGGAGCCAATAATACAGCTGAAGAGTTAAGAAGCATCAGTTTCCGCCATTCACACTTAGACTAAAGTCAAATTAAAAATGCTGGGTGCCACTTGCATGTTAACACAGCAATGTACACAGTCTCTCCACCAAGTCAGTGAATCCCATCAAGATCTCATTAGACTTGAACCCCACAACACTTTATAATTTTTTTTTCTATTGTTTAGCAAAACTCCAAGTGAAGAAATAGATTTAATGCATCAAGGATTGCAGGCCAGACAGCTCCTACTGCCCCGCTTTCACTCCTTTAATTGATGTTCATTTCAGGTTGTGTAACTCTTTTTAATCTTTTTAGGTAAAAAGTAAAAACTACATATTTGTGTATTTTACATTTGTATTTAGAAATTTTAATAAAACAGCTGCTTTGCTCTTACTTTCCTTACCACATTTTTGGAGATTGACAGAAGCACAAGGAGAGGCATTCTTGCATGTTTTCAATCATGACATTGCTAACAATTGACAGCTACTCCATAGAAGGTCTTTTGAAAAGCAGTTCCAGGAACTTTTTCCACATCAGTAAGTCTGTTCTCATTCTTTTCACATGATAAGCAAAATCCAAATGAACACACAGCATTATGCCCTCCTTATTCAAGTTTGCAAATGAAATGTTTCAGTATGCATATATCCAGTTATTCAGTAGTCCTGCTTTAATACTAACTGGACACATTCTCATTTCTGCACACATGCAATGCCACACAAAAGCTTGAAAGTCAAATGTTCAATAATTGATAAATGGCAGTGATGTTAGGTACTAAGAACCATCATCATTCACGTTTTGCTTAAGATGCTACATTGCTGGTTTTGATACTACCTTTGCCTTAAATGCACAGCAGCATGTCTCTTTTTTAAAAGCCATCAGCTTAAGGACATATGGCAAAGCTAGTTAGCATACTGCATAACTACAAAATGCTCCTATTCTGCAGTGAAAAAAATAGTATAAAAATCTTCTGAAGAACTTACAACTCTACTTCTCTTTGTAAAGATCTATGCTATATGAGTAAGTCCCTCCAGAATAGAAAAAGGAACGATAAAGTCTATAAATGAGCTATCCCTGGTATTTTTAAATGTTTCTTTAGCTGGCTTTCCACCTCTGCTGAGCACAACCCTGAGTCTATTCTACTGCTGTTTGAGCAAGAATTGCAAAAATAAGAGAATAAAATTCATATTGTGACAAGAAGAAATGAACATATGAGTAATGAAATTCACAGTCTACTTTCAATGTAGAGCAAAAGATAATCTCCCCTTTCACCTCTTCAGCTCAGACAGCCTTTGGCATTTATTGAGCTCAATGTTTTGATTTCAAGTAATGTTTTTCTTTGTCTGGATGAGAATGACCTTCATGTCTCACCTGCACTAAAGTAAAATTTATTGAGAAACCAAGGCCAGACAGATGTTCGTGGTGAACACTAGAGCTTCCAAAACAAATCATGCTGTAATTCACTGTAAGCAATACTTTCGAGAATCCAGCTTCAGTTATCTAAATTAAAATCTCCACAAGTCAGGTTTCCTAAATGTAATTTACTCTTTAATACACTAATGTGTCCTCAGGTAGCTCACCAGAACAGTTGTCTGAAGTTAGGCTCTGAAATTCCACTTAGCTTCTCAGACTTGCTGCATTTCAACAATTCTTCCTAAATGTGGAAATCTTTTATGAAAGAGACAAACTCTAAATCACAAATGGGCTTTTCAACATAAGAACCCTTCTCATTTGCCTATATAGCATTAACAGCAGCAATGAATTAATGCAAATCATAAGTCTCGTGCTTAGATTCAAAACTCACCTATAGGTGGCTTGCCATTATCTTTACGATATAAATACCCTGACATCTACTCAGCTCCAGTGTGATTTGAGAACATGTCTGGGCTGTTTGATGGGTATCATAAATAACTTCTGCAAACACCTATGCCATAGGTGTCAATGTGTATGTTACAGCTGCAGAACTTCCCAAGAACTTGCCTTATCCCATGTAATACTGTAACACAGTGGCACGCAACAGAAGAAAAAAGTGAAGATAAAGAATATTTATTAGTCAGTGATTATGTTAACATCAAATAGAATGCATGCAAAAGTAATAATCTTTTGCACTTTTAACAGATAAGAGTTTTATGAAGAATTCTTCCACACAAATCATCAGGCTGGCTTGTCAATCTATCAATGTCATTGTTCTTTGCAACCATCTACTGACTGTCCCTAGGGTCTTTATGATCAATCCTTCCTACCCTTCATCTCTCATCAAGTATTTAGAGGTTTCCAATCAAGCTATAGTGACAGCTTCCATTATCTAGTTGTTAACTTTTCAGACAAGCACCTCTATACTTTCTGTCAAGTTAAGAGTTGACACATCCAAAAAAAGCACTTCTTGGTTTTCCTTTGCATCTTCCCTTAAAATTCTCCTTTGCTCTGATGTCAGTTAGGAGAATATTGTGCTTTATGAAAACAAATACTTAACAAGCTGATCAAGAATATTGAATTTTCTCCTTGACAACCTGTCTATAAGTATCTTTGTGCTATTTTAAATCCATGAATTATTTACTCCCCTTGAAAATGCTTGGAGCTTAGCAGTTTCTACCTCTTATGAAAAATGTGCAAGTCTCCCTCTGAGGTAAAAAGAAAGCACGTGCCAAGACCACAGAATCTGTTAATCATTTAAATCTAGAGTAATACAACATCAACTCCACAAGATGGCATTACACTACACTCAGGAGAAGGAATACCAGTCATCGGCACACACTCTCTTGACTGCTTGTTTTCAGGAAGGATTCAATACTCAACAAATCATCTGTAAATGAAATTTTCAGCATGCCAATCTTTGCTCTTGAAAGTAACATGAGAAAATATATAAAGGCCATGAAAATGCAGAACTGTAAAAAATACAACTTTTCCTTTTAGAAAATATGGAGCATTCTCTTCACAGGTGACAATTTAGATAGAAACAAACTGCATGTGAGCAATCTGTGGGATACTATAAACTCACTGTCACTACAAAACCAGTTCAATTACATCCTGAGCACTGATTTCACTCAGTTCCTACCAAAAACAATTCCCTAGCTAAAGCAACGTTTCTCAATCAAGCTGACTGGCCCATAAGGTTGACATCTAAGCACAATGAAAACTAGCGTAGCACCAAAATAGGAACTCAGCCTCCCTCTGCAATTAATAAAAGTATCCAGTTAGCTAAAGAAAAAAAAACTGCAGTGTAATTTGGTGTTTTCCTGAGAGTCAAATACATTCCTTCTCAATTACTAACACTGCAGATGATGCATGCTACTTCTGCAGTAAAACCATGGCATTATGAGATTTCAGGGGCCTATTGCAGATAAGCCAGCATCATACCAAGATTAAGACACCATCTCCTCAGAGGCTTAGGCGGGAAAGAAGCCTTGAAGGATGCACACAGAGGCTGAGACGGAATTCTGCAGGAGGAAGATCCTAGAAACTGTAACATCTCAGAGGCTGAGCAAGATAATCTAGACAGCTGGAATTATCCCAGGTCTCTAATTCTACCTGCTTTATTTCCAGATAAAACAGACTTGTGTCAGAGCTGTCACTTGTTTAATCATTGTCCTGAAATCAGCAGTACAGTTTGCACTACACTACCAGTGCCAGTAAAGTCTCTTATTTCTCAATTGAAAAAAAAACCAAAACACTACAAATCCTAACTAGTGCAATCTACCTCTTTCTCAGAGATCAAGTGATGGAAGAATCTATAAAAACAAATACACATGGCACCTTCTGCTTTATTGTTGGTTTTGTCTCAATCACTGCAGGCCAGATCTAATTCAAAGCTACTTGCTATCTTCAGTGGGCACTAGATCAAGCCAGAGCTGAGGAGGACATTTTTGTTATCTCTTTAACAAGGCACTCAGTTGATTAACAGCTCTCCTGCCTGCTAGTCTAATGGGAATGCTTTTATTTTTATGCTTCTCAGAGCAGCAGACATGCTTGTACAACAATCAGCAAGTAAACTTTAAAGAAAAGCTGTGTAACTGCAGCATCTGCTAGTGTATTTACATTGCTAAGCTATTACAGAAGATCCCAAAAACTACTGGGAGCAGAGCCTCATCTCAGGATCAAGCTATTATCTTAGTAACTGAAATGCAGATTCAAACAGAAGAACCAATCTTTCAGTGTGGCCCTCTAAGTATAAAAAAAATACTGATGTTAAAAAAAAAAATAGGATACAGTAGTGTGATAAAGTAGTAGCTGTGAAGACTTTCTGAACCAGACAGAGGCACAGGAATCTAAATAAAAAGATGGCAGCATTTCCACAAACTCCAAGATACAATATGAGCTCATTTTCAGAAGATATTTGGATTAAAAAAACACTAAGAAGTACATTAAAGGGCAATTGGTTAGGAAAAAGCAGAAGTTTGTGAAAAGGACATACTAAGTCTAAACACAGCAGCACTATGTTCCCAACCAGGAAGGCTATAGTTGGTGTGTACTGCTTAGAATACTGTAGTATTTAAAAAAATAGAAAGGGTGATTTTCACAAAGGCACAACATTGTGATTGGAAGTACCTCTAAAGATGAAATGTAAATAGGTTAATACTACTTATTCCCTTTGAAATTATCCATGCTGCCTGCCACACAGAGAACTTCTCCTTCCCAAACCAATTTTTTCCTTTCTGCTTCATCATAGAGTGGATGTTGCCACCAGTGGCAAAAGAAATACATATATATATACACTATGTCAATGAGTCAACAGTCTGTTGCCCCAGGAAAGATGGGACAATAACACCCCTTATTGTAACTAACACGCATAGGAAAGCCCCTATGGAAAAGAAAAACTTTTGTCTGTGCTGCCTCAGCATGGATCATCCAGTTAGCAACTGAGAAAGCACTCAGATCCTCCTCCAAAAAGCTCAAGCCCCTTCCATTTCACTTAACTAATAACACTCTTGGAATATAAAAGTAGTTTACACTGAGAATGGAACTGGAAACAAACAGGAGCAATGGTTGCTCACTCTAGTTTAATACATATGATGAACACATACATCTGTAAAATTAGTAAATCCACTTACTTTACACAGCCTTTAAGGATACCACTTAGTTTCACTGGCTCTAAAGAAAGCTGTAGGTAAATCTGGTTTTGGTTACACTGAAGAACATGCCATTTCTTCACAAGTGTCACAAAATAAAACATGTTCTATGTAAGAGCAAGCAAAGACTACAATCAGCAGAAATATAGCTGAATGCCTTATAATCCCATTCCATGTTTATAATAGACATGGTCCAGCTCAACAAGTTGTGTTTAATCCAGGAATTTGGTTTTTTTAATAAGTATAGGCAATAAAATAGAATTCCTATGAAGATCCTTCTGAATTTATCATCTATGAAATTATTTTTATCTGTGAAAGGCAATATAAGAATCACTATGAAATTCAAACAGCCTATTCATTAAAAGCACACCTTGGATACTTGTGGGAGTCGTTTTATTCACTGACAACGGAAGTTAACCCTTCAGAAAGCAGATAGATGCTTATAAGTTCCTTGAAAACTTTTTTTCAATAATCGTAAATACCGCTAACAGAAGACAGGTAAGAGAATTAGGCCCACATTATTACATCCTAGCAAAACAAGACAATGCAGTGACATTTCCATCCTTTTAACAACATAAATTAGAGGATATTTTCTCCTTTTCCTGGACTTGATGTTCAAATAAGTGACTAGGAACACAACTGAAAGTGTAATTACATGGGTATGGCAACACATCATTAGTGGGATAAAACTGGTAAATCTTGTCTACGTAAAGTACTGCAGACCAATCAAAATTGTCTGATTCCTAAAAACTCCACCCACTTGGTTTAGTAATTTGAACTGAATATTTGGTTGCAGATTCATTCTAACAACTCTCCTTACACCTTTCTTGGTTTCCTCAGAATTTAGGAATTAACTAATTTGTGTATTGAATACATATGCACCCTGAGCAGCTCTGACTGCTGCATATATATAATGGAATTCTAAATTACAATTTTAATCCATTCAACTCCATCACTTCTAGTTTTCTTTTTTTTTAACTAAGAACATTTAAATGGAGACTGTTGAATGAATAATATACTGGACAATTTCATTCGCAAACTTCAGAAAGTCCTGTGAAAAGCTCACTAAAAATCACAGCCTTATCCTCTATTTTCTCTAACACAACAGAGTGACTTATTATTTTTTCCCAGTTCTGGGTGTGCATTATTATTATTATTATATGCCAATTTAAACTTGTTTGCTTCAGTACATAAGCCAAACTAGAGTTGGTAAGATTATTCCTAATGCAGTCTACAAGTTAGTTATCTCCCAACTGTTTACCACTTGCTGTCTTGTGCTTTCTTGAAGCAGTTGTTTTGACAAAATAACAAGAGTACGTATAGAGTTTGATACAACCACTGGTCTTACCTAATGTTTTAGTTCTTACATGCCTGTGTTCTGGGCTCTCAAGTGTTCATTAATTGTGCAACAACACAGAAATTCACAGTTGGTGACCAGGAGAGCATTCTGCACCACCTACTTGGTAAATGACTGCCACTTTGTAAACCAAAAGGAAAGCAATCATTGTACTGCATTGTTTCTGCTATTTCCCCTATTTCAAGAAAGCAGTGTACCTTGACTGCCAAAACGACCAAAGCCAGATTTCTCATACACTGTATCAAGTGAAATAAACTGGATGGGGGAGGGGGGAAATTGCACTAACTTTGGAGCTCTGATCTCTCCTGTTACTACCATTTATTTTGCTTCTGCCATTTTTGCTGTTTAAAACTTTCCATCCTTTCTTCCCCACTCCTTGAGTCTCACTACTTTGCAGTTTCAGTTCATATCAAATGTAGATTCCAGGTTAGTTGCTAGTGCTCCTCCATTTATTCTGTCCTAGTCCAACCTGGTCCCCTCTCGTTTTGTGTCTTCCTACATGACCTTTTCCCTTTCTCTTCATCTTACAAAGTTCTGGCATTAATTATTTCTCCTCTGACATCTGCTTTGGCTTCTCAGAGCTAAACAAAGCTCAAAAGGTTTTCCCACAGGGTTGCACTGTACAAGCATCAGTCTGTCTGTGCTTCTGCTTAAAAAAAGATAGTGTGGACATCATTTGGGGGACGAGAGCCTGAAAAGGAGTCCATAGCAGATCCAATTTTTCTATGTAAATGACTATAACATAACACATTACCTCCTTTCTGTTAGTCATGGTATTATCTGGAGAAAAAAGACAAGTAAAAATAATTAATACTTTTCCTATTTGGTGGCATAAATAATCCATTCCCCTCAAACACAAAATCTTTCTTCTTTTTTTGTATGTTTGCCATACTTGTCTGATGCGTTCCATTACTTAACCAAAAGAAAAAAATACAACGCTAAGACACAAAAGCACACTGAAAACAAAACAAACTGTTAAATGCAAGTCTGACCTAACTCCAGAATAGTCACCCTCATCCAAGCACAGTACACAGTGACCATATTTCACTTCATGAAATTAGCTTTCCCTTCCTTCAGCAAATAGTCACCAAAAGAATGAAACACTGTGTACAGTACAAGTTACCTCATGGGAACAAACACCGAACAAAGGAGGAACTTCTGTATACTTCACTGCATTAGCCTCCTCCAACAAGTTTGTGGCTACTGAAAGAAAAAAGCACTTACATTCAGAGACATTTGATAAATACACAAAACATTAATGTATATGAAAATGTATACATGGGAAGATATTCTCTTGAGACAGAAAACTGGTTCTATTGCATATGCCTTACTTGAGAAGCCACTGATCTGAGAAGGATGAGCCAGCATAGTAGGGTCTTTCAAGCCTCTCTGCATTTTGGGAAGATTCAGATTAAAATCCAGATTAAAAGCATCTCTCCAGATCAATACATAACAATATTGTAACAATGCCAGAGGAGAACTTCCAAGGCACTAGAAAATATTAACAACACAAAGTAGCCCTTTAAGAGGAAATTTCCTCAGCCCAACTACGTCACTCATAACCTATTTGATGAACCATTTCCTAGACAGGTTGCAAAAACAGAAACACAACTAACCTCTCGACTTCACTATTTTCTTTATACAGCAATTGACACACTGAAATTGTAGCCCATAAATGCAGCTCCTGGCTGTCAAAATTAAAAATTAAACTTGCACATATGACTTACATTTTCAATAGGACACTTATACAAAGACAAGGACTTTTGATATACTAAGGATTTTTCCAAAGTCTTCCTAATATTTTAAAATCCATGGAATGCATTAGAAAGTGAATCCATGCTTATCATTTAGAATAAGGGTCACAGACTTCAAGAATTCTTCCACGCATTATAGTACAGCACCATAAAGAGGTACTGTATGAATATAATATGCATAAGCTTTGAAATAAAGGAAAAGAAAGCAATATAAAACACCATAAACACAGAGATTACAGAAAAGGAAATTACACAAAAGGAAAGTAACTCTTTGGTCACAGTCCATTTAAGTGACTAAATAAGTAAATGTTTCAGTGATATGTTTATATAGTTAAAATGACATGAATCCAAGATGACAAATGGTCCAAATGTTTGTCTTCTATAGCTGGAGGATAATAAAGACAGGAAAACAAAACAAAACAATGCAAGTACAGAAATAATAATATTCATTTCAAATGTCTGAAACATCAGCCATTTAACTCCCTCCTCCATAAGCATGAGAACTCTTTGCATTAGCATACTTCACAGTTAGAGTCACCACAAAATTACGAATACTTTCTAACTGAAATTTATATATAAAACTCAGTCCAACCTGCATTGCTTATAAGCACAACCACTGGCTCTACCAGCACTTCCCAACTTCCAGGCTCTTGTTGCATAGGTGGCCACCATCCCATTCTTCTTTCAAACAAATTCAGACATGGTAAGAGTTGTTATATATTCCAGCTGGTTCCTGAGTTTTGGACAATCAGACAACACCAAGCACACTGGAGAACATTCTTGGTCTGCAGTGTAGACAAGACTCTCTGTATACAGTCTGAAATTCAGTATTCAGGTAGTCAGTTTATCATGTATATGAAGATGTAAATGCTAGGAATGGGGAAAGTATATTGCTTACCAAACTTTTAAGATGATTTACCAGGTATTGCCCTTTCTTAGCTCTGTTCTTCAGAAGCCTCACGAGAAATGAACTCCCTGAAACAACAGCCCATGGCAAAAAAATGTGAGGTATTATTTCAGAGTTCAACAAATCTGACTCTATGGTGCCACTCTGACAGCACGACAGTTCTGCCCAAATAGTAAAGATGCAATTAAGTAACGAGTAAAAGTAGCAGAATATTTGCACTTCATCAGAGCTATTTAAAATGTCACACAAGAGAAATAAAAATAAGAGTTCAATACTAACCATGTAAGAGAAAAAAGTGTCTGCTCCTTTGAAAATAAAAACTGGGAAAATATCAGATTTTTTTCAAAGCCATAAGCAATTCTGTTACAATGGGAAATCTGCAATGATGTGTAAGTGACTATATACTAGCCAGACAAAATGATGAAAGCTATCTTGTTTTCATGCTAAAGAATGAGAATTTGGAGTCTTGATGCAATGGTCTTTCTATTTCAGGATTGGATGGAGCAAATTTCAGAAGAACTGACCTCATGACATCATGAAAACATAATTTCCTTAGGATTTCAGTCACTGAGTATGTTTTGATCAACTATGGAAAGGCACATGATACTTCCTAACATAATCAGATTTGGAGGAGGATGGTTGGCTCAGTAACTACAAAGCATCTCAGTGAATTTAAAAGAAGTCTCTACTATAAAAAAAGGATTAATTATCTTGCTGCTGACTAGAAGATATAAGAACATATTCTATCCAAAGCCACATAGGAACAGTGATGATCCTACAAAAACAGAGCATTAACACAATAAGTTCACGATAAAAAATTGATACTAAAAATTAAAGCACAAATAAACAAGATGGTACAAAGCAATTCAACCATTTCACTTCAGTGACACAAAGCTGCTCCAAAGAAACAAACAAAAAAAAGTCCTAAACAAATTATTAACTATTAAAGTTCAGGAAAACTATGGACTCTCCAAACATAAATTTATTTAATGAGCAAATAATTTCTTTTTCCATAGTACATGTGTTTGTAGATCATAGTAAATTCACATTACTAACACAAGAAATAAAACCTTTTAGATCTAACAGCAACAAAGATTTCTCGGAAGCAATGCTTAGATCAGAAATATTACTGGGAGAAAGCAGAATTTTGTCCGAAATCAACCAGACTTACTTGCTGTGGCTACCTCCAAAACAGACAAAACTGTTACAGATAAAAGGGTAGCAGGTTGTTATTGTAAAGCTAGTATGCAAACTACCCAGGGAAAAACTTAAAAAGACATCTGAAGTTGGAAATAATGAGAGAAGAGCATTAAGACATGAATAAGTAAACCAAACTCATGGTATGAGCCTTAACAAGCCATTTGAGGATATCCTCAGAGAAAGTGTTCAGATACAGTAAAAAACCAGCTGATCCCTGGAACCAGGGGTTAGATATACACACAAAGCCTTCCCTCAGCACTTTTGTGCCCACGTGGTGACTCATTCGGAAGCCCTAATGACCATCCTCTTCCCCTCAAGTATGATGGCGGCCCTGGAATGACAGTAAAAACCTGCAGAAACAAGAAGTCTCAGTGAAGTGTACAATGCCATTCCCACCTCCCTCCATAAAGAAATTTTAACTGCATGTTGCATGGTATCACAGTCTTTCTTGTTCTTGCCCTGGTTTTGGCTGGGATAGAGTTAATCTTTCCCAGTAGCTGTTGTGTTTTGGATTTTGCATGAGAATAATGTTGATAATGCATATTGTTTTAGTTCTTGCCTGGTATTGTTTATGTTTACCTGGGATGAAGTAAATTTTCTGAGCAGCTGCTTTGTCTTGGATTTAGCATAGAAGAAAGTGGAAAATACACTAAAGGTTTTTCAGCAGTTGCTAAGAAATCCAAGGATTTTTCAGTTTCCCATGTTCTTCAGAGGTGCAGAGCCAGGACAGCTAACACAAACTGGTCAACAGAATATTCCATACCGGGGCAGTGAGGGGATGCATTTTCCAAGTTCAGTATTCTGCATTCTGCTATTGCTGTAATTTATAAACTACTATACAACACACTTGACTCACTGTAGATTGACTGATTTTAAACTGGTTTGTTCCAGCACAACAAGTTGTAACACTGGTTTGGCTTAGACGTTATGAAGTTCGTCAACAAAGTGGTCTTAAGTTGAACACATGAATCTCCTCCCATTGCTTATCAGAAGCCTTCCTGATTTACCTTTCAAGAGGACAGAAACATCCAAAATCTGATTGCTTAAACAGTTTTAAACAGCAGACCCTAACATAATATGTAATATTTTTACACTATCTTTTTGAAAGTTAAAAACCACTATGTTCAGACTCTGACTATCTGCAGTATTTGCTGCTAACAGACCTACCAGTTGCAGACAAATGAGCCATTTTCTTTCCAAATACATAATGATGCATGAAATCTGGGGGGCAAACACTGTTCTAGGTCACTGATCTATCACCAGGCTATAAAACTACTGGACAAAGTAACTGTCTCCCATGCTTCGAGGGGGGAAAAAAATCAAGCTAATGTAAAAATAGAAAGGATATAAATAAACTTGATTTCAGTAAAGGTTTCATGCGACAACTGTCTTGTTTCTATACAGATTTCAAGGAACCATGGCAATTCCCGTAGCTACTGTTGACAGAAAAGTTTGATGTGCAGTGAGTCATGGAGCAGAATGCTGTTGAACTGAAGAGTACAGTCAGAGGATTTTGTGCAGAGCCCAACCCCTGTAAAAAAAAAAAATCTAAGCTCACAGATACATTTATTTTTGTTTCATCTATACACCCAGCTGCACCAACCATTTTAATACCAAGAGTTTATGTTTTATAAGAAGCTGTATAACACTCTTGATAGTCAAAACTAACAGTTTCTGACATTCTTTTTTCTTCAGGACTCACTGCTCCATGAGTGTAACTGAGGAGCTGTGGTAAAATTGATGTATTAGGAACAGTAAGCTTAGCAAGCAAGGGTATTCTTGCAGTAGAGCCTCACTAAAGCAACAGGTTATACTGAAATGTTTATACCAGTACAACTGCACCAATAAAACCCCGCACTGGTGCCCTTAAAGATACAAGTCTACACCAAGACTTGCTAGGTGCTGTTCTTACTTTGCTACTGAACTGCTTCAGGATGCCACCAAGTCATTAAGCTTCCCTAAGTGACATTACTTAGGACCCTCTTGATAAGATAACAAACTGATGAGTAGTAAAGACAGACATGACTTGCCCTGGAAAACATAAATAAATAAAATAACTTTTAAAATACAGTATGTATCAGATGCCCTTAGTAGCAGAAATATTTTTATGCAAGTATGACCATGACCAGAAAGTCTTTTCCTTGAACAGAAATATCCCAGGAAAACCTCTCCCATTACAGACAATATCATATACAAGAGACTAAGACAGCCTTAGAGCTTGTTCTCTATGCCAGACAGCATTAAAGAAATACAGAATATCCATGAATCAAGCCCTACTATTTAACACAAAATAATCATGTACCCCTTCCTAGAATAATGCATGACCCTTAAATCCATACTTACACAGGGACACAATGGCCACTCATGGCCACATATTCATTATCTATGCTGCTTGTTCCCTTGGACATAAGACTGCATTGGGAACAAGTAACAGATAAACAAATGCTTGAGAGTACACCAATGCAAAAGCAGGACTTTCCCCTATCTGACTAGCCAATTGTCAGATTAACAACTCTCACTTTCCCTCAAACCAAGCATGGAGAGGACATTTTTGTTAGCAAAGGACAAATCCTAAATTCTTTGAACACCCAAACCTGTTACCAGTGAGTAAGCACTAACTGCTCCTAGGTCCATGCAAACATTAATTGCTCTTTAAGAAGCTAGAAAGAAGGCTAAATGTGACTGCTGTTATTAACAAGAAAAAAATAATGTCCCTGCTTTCTGAATCAGAAATAAATTCAATGTGTTTACAGATGGATAAAGGAAATTTCTCCTGAAAATGAGCACCATTTAAGACACAAAAGTTGGAATGAAATGCTATCCACTGGGACTTTCTAATGAGATACAAACCTGGCAGAGAGACAATGCACCAATTCCAAAAGGCAGCAGACATCCATGTTTCTAAGCACGTTCTCTTCTGCCCTGAAGCAAAGAACCCAGCACACCAAGTGTTATGCTACATCATCTGTGAAGTTGCTCAAACAAGAGAAGCAGATTGGAAGTAGCAACCAAAATCCTGCTAAACACACACACAAAAAAGACCTCACTGAGCAGACAAGAGAACGTTCCAGGCAATAAATTTATAAATACTATCAAGAAATTTGTCTGGAAAGGGCACAAGATTCCCAACGAGGCATCCGAAAGTCAAATGCCAGTAAAGCAGATGACTGTCACTGTGCCACAGGGAAATTCAAAGTGTTGAAAGGACTTCAGGGCTATTTTTCAGCCTGAGAGAATTTCTATTATTTCTACTACTTCAAAAATACAGCATAATATGAATCCAAATATTAAATATTTTGGGGTCAGAATTTAAATGCAAATTTTGAAAATAATCCATAACCTTTAGAAAATTGTTAAATTTAAATTAGAACAACCCACAGACAGGCTTGAAAGTTATTTAAGCCAGTATATGCATGTTTTTATATCCATCTATTACAAAATAAAATGTTACAAAATATCCTGAGGTATTTTTTAAACAATTTTTTTTTTAAAAAAAATTACCTTTATGGTGATATCCAGACTTCTGGCAACCTTAAGATTTGGTGTGAAAGAAACAGTTCTGTTAGTGGGAAGACACCAGTTCATGACTCTTAGATAAAATGCAGCACTTGGCATTCACATTTTTTACAAAGGAGAACTCACATGGGCTACTTATCTACAACTCTGATCACGGTTTAGTGAATATCTTTATGCTAGTATTTGAGTTCGCGTGGGAAGAGAGTGAAATCAGCACTTAACCTTACTTGCAATAAGTTGTATTTATTTAGGTGTCATTCAAAACAAACTGTAGGGCCTTGTAAAACATAAAGACAACTTAAATGGCAAAACAAAAGAAAAAAACCAGAAAGATTACAGGCAATATAGAATAGAATCATAGAATCACCAGGTTGGAAGAGA